>JAWQFJ010000924.1:0-7500 GCA_034096865.1 Theodoxus fluviatilis
TGTATGGAACCAGTGATGAATTCTACATAGGTGTTCGAGAAGTTACTACTCTCTGTATGGAACTAGTGATGAATTCTACATAGGTGTTCGAGAAGTTACTACTCTCTGTATGGAGCCAGTGATGAATTCTACATAGGTGTTCGAGAAGTTACTACTCTCTGTATGGAGCCAGTGATGAATTCTACATAGGTGTTCGAGAAGTTACTACTCTCTGTATGGAGCCAGTGATGAGTTCTACATAGGTGTTCGAGAAGTTACTACTCTCTGTATGGAGCCAGTGATGAATTCTACATAGGTGTTCGAGAAGTTACTACTCTCTGTATGGAGCCAGTGATGAATTCTACATAGGTGTTCGAGAAGTTACTACTCTCTGTATGGAGCCAGTGATGAATTCTACATAGGTGTTCGAGAAGTTACTACTCTCTGTATGGAGCCAGTGATGCATTCTACATAGGTTTTCGAGAAGTTACTACTCTCTGTATGGAGCTAGTGATGCATTCTACATAGGTGTTCGAGAAGTTACTACTCTCTGTATGGAACCAGTGATGCATTCTACATAGGTGTTCGAGAAGTTACTACTCTCTGTATGGAACCAGTGATGCATTCTACATAGGTGTTCGAGAAGTTACTACTCTCTGTATGGAACCAGTGATGAATTCTACATAGGTGTTCGAGAAGTTACTACTCTCTGTATGGAGCCAGTGATGCATTCTACATAGGTGTTCGAGAAGATACTACTCTCTGTATGGAGCCAGTGATGAATTCTACATAGGTGTTCGAGAAGTTACTACTTTCTGTATGGAGCCAGTGATGAATTCTACATAGTTGTTCGAGAAGTTAGTACTCTCTGTATGGAACCAGTGATGAATTCTACATAGGTGTTCGAGAAGTTGCTACTCTCTGTATGGAGCCAGTGATGAATTCTACATAGGTGTTCGAGAAGTTACTACTCTCTGTATGGGACCAGTGATGAATTCTACATAGGTGTTCGAGAAGTTACTACTCTCTGTATGGAGCTAGTGATGCATTCTACATAGTTGTTCGAGAAGTTACTACTCTCTGTATGGAACCAGTGATGAATTCTACATAGTTGTTCGAGAAGTTACTACTCTCTGTATGGAGCTAGTGATGAATTCTACATAGTTGTTCGAGAAGTTACTACTCTCTGTATGGAACCAGTGATGAATTCTACATAGTTGTTCGAGAAGTTACTACTCTCTGTATGGAGCTAGTGATGAATTCTACATAGGTGTTCGAGAAGTTACTACTCTCTGTATGGAACCAGTGATGAATTCTACATAGGTGTTCGAGACGTTACTACTCTCTGTATGGAACCAGTGATGAATTCTACATAGTTGTTCGAGAAGTTACTACTCTCTGTATGGAACCAGTGATGAATTCTACATAGTTGTTCGAGAAGTTACTACTCTCTGTATGGAACCAGTGATGAATTCTACATAGTTGTTCGAGAAGTTACTACTCTCTGTATGGAGTTGGTGATGAATTCTACATAGTTGTTCGAGAAGTTACTACTCTCTGTATGGAGCTAGTGATGAATTCTACATAGGTGTTCGAGAAGTTACTACTCTCTGTATGGAACCAGTGATGCATTCTACATAGGTGTTCGAGAAGTTACTACTCTCTGTATGGAGCTAGTGATGAATTCTACATAGGTGTTCGAGAAGTTACTACTCTCTGTATGGAGCTAGTGATGAATTCTACATAGGTGTTCGAGAAGTTACTACTCTCTGTATGGAGCCAGTGATGCATTCTACATAGGTGTTCGAAAAGTTACTACTCTCTGTATGGAACCAGTGATGCATTCTACATAGGTGTTCGAGAAGTTACTACTCTCTGTATGGAACCAGTGATGAATTCTACATAGTTGTTCGAGAAGTTACTACTCTCTGTATGGAGCCAGTGATGAATTCTACATAGTTGTTCGAGAAGTTACTACTCTCTGTATGAAACCAGTGATGCATTCTACATAGGTGTTCGAGAAGTTACTACTCTCTGTATGGAACCAGTGATGAATTCTACATAGGTGTTCGAGAAGTTACTACTCTCTGTATGGAGCCAGTGATGAATTCTACATAGGTGTTCGAGAAGTTACTACTCTCTGTATGGAGCTAGTGATGAATTCTACATAGGTGTTCGAGAAGTTACTACTCTCTGTATGGAACCAGTGATGCATTCTACATAGTTGTTCGAGAAGTTACTACTCTCTGTATGGAACCAGTGATGCATTCTACATAGTTGTTCGAGAAGTTACTACTCTCTGTATGGAACCAGTGATGCATTCTACATAGGTGTTCGAGAAGATACTACTCTCTGTATGGAACCAGTGATGCGTTCTACATAGGTGTTCGAGAAGTTACTACTCTCTGTATGGAACCAGTGATGCATTCTACATAGTTGTTTGAGAAGTTACTACTCTCTGTATGGAACCAGTGATGAATTCTACATAGGTGTTCGAGAAGTTACTACTCTCTGTATGGAGCTAGTGATGCATTCTACATAGGTGTTCGAGAAGTTACTACTCTCTGTATGGAACCAGTGATGCATTCTACATAGTTGTTCGAGAAGTTACTACTCTCTGTATGGAGCTAGTGATGCATTCTACATAGGTGTTCGAGAAGTTACTACTCTCTGTATGGAGCTAGTGATGCATTCTACATAGGTGTTCGAGAAGTTACTACTCTCTGTATGGAGCCAGTGATGCATTCTACATAGGTGTTCGAGAAGTTACTACTCTCTGTATGGAACCAGTGATGCATTCTACATAGTTGTTCGAGAAGTTACTACTCTCTGTATGGAACCAGTGATGAATTCTACATAGTTGTTTGAAAAGTTACTACTCTCTGTATGGAGCCAGTGATGAATTCTACATAGTTGTTCGAGAAGTTACAACTCTCTGTATGGAACCAGTGATGCATTCTACATAGTTGTTCGAGAAGTTACTACTCTCTGTATGGAACCAGTGATGCATTCTACATAGGTGTTCGAGAAGTTACTACTCTCTGTATGGAGCCAGTGATGCATTCTACATAGGTGTTCGAAAAGTTACTACTCTCTGTATAGAACCAGTGATGAATTCTACATAGTTGTTCGAGAAGTTACTACTCTCTGTATGGAACCAGTGATGCATTCTACATAGTTGTTCGAGAAGTTACTACTCTCTGTATGGAACCAGTGATGCATTCTACATAGGTGTTCGAGAAGTTACTACTCTCTGTATGGAACCAGTGATGAATTCTACATAGGTGTTCGAGAAGTTACTACTCTCTGTATGGAGCCAGTGATGAATTCTACATAGTTGTTCGAGAAGTTAGTACTCTCTGTATGGAACCAGTGATGAATTCTACATAGGTGTTCGAGAAGTTGCTACTCTCTGTATGGAGCCAGTGATGAATTCTACATAGGTGTTCGAGAAGTTACTACTCTCTGTATGGGACCAGTGATGAATTCTACATAGGTGTTCGAGAAGTTACTACTCTCTGTATGGAGCTAGTGATGCATTCTACATAGTTGTTCGAGAAGTTACTACTCTCTGTATGGAACCAGTGATGAATTCTACATAGTTGTTCGAGAAGTTACTACTCTCTGTATGGAGCTAGTGATGAATTCTACATAGTTGTTCGAGAAGTTACTACTCTCTGTATGGAACCAGTGATGAATTCTACATAGTTGTTCGAGAAGTTACTACTCTCTGTATGGAACCAGTGATGAATTCTACATAGTTGTTCGAGAAGTTACTACTCTCTGTATGGAGCTAGTGATGAATTCTACATAGGTGTTCGAGAAGTTACTACTCTCTGTATGGAACCAGTGATGAATTCTACATAGGTGTTCGAGACGTTACTACTCTCTGTATGGAACCAGTGATGAATTCTACATAGTTGTTCGAGAAGTTACTACTCTCTGTATGGAACCAGTGATGAATTCTACATAGTTGTTCGAGAAGTTACTACTCTCTGTATGGAACCAGTGATGAATTCTACATAGTTGTTCGAGAAGTTACTACTCTCTGTATGGAGTTGGTGATGAATTCTACATAGTTGTTCGAGAAGTTACTACTCTCTGTATGGAGCTAGTGATGAATTCTACATAGGTGTTCGAGAAGTTACTACTCTCTGTATGGAACCAGTGATGCATTCTACATAGGTGTTCGAGAAGTTACTACTCTCTGTATGGAGCTAGTGATGAATTCTACATAGGTGTTCGAGAAGTTACTACTCTCTGTATGGAGCTAGTGATGAATTCTACATAGGTGTTCGAGAAGTTACTACTCTCTGTATGGAGCCAGTGATGCATTCTACATAGGTGTTCGAAAAGTTACTACTCTCTGTATGGAACCAGTGATGCATTCTACATAGGTGTTCGAGAAGTTACTACTCTCTGTATGGAACCAGTGATGAATTCTACATAGTTGTTCGAGAAGTTACTACTCTCTGTATGGAGCCAGTGATGAATTCTACATAGTTGTTCGAGAAGTTACTACTCTCTGTATGAAACCAGTGATGCATTCTACATAGGTGTTCGAGAAGTTACTACTCTCTGTATGGAACCAGTGATGAATTCTACATAGGTGTTCGAGAAGTTACTACTCTCTGTATGGAGCCAGTGATGAATTCTACATAGGTGTTCGAGAAGTTACTACTCTCTGTATGGAGCTAGTGATGAATTCTACATAGGTGTTCGAGAAGTTACTACTCTCTGTATGGAACCAGTGATGCATTCTACATAGTTGTTCGAGAAGTTACTACTCTCTGTATGGAACCAGTGATGCATTCTACATAGTTGTTCGAGAAGTTACTACTCTCTGTATGGAACCAGTGATGCATTCTACATAGGTGTTCGAGAAGATACTACTCTCTGTATGGAACCAGTGATGCATTCTACATAGGTGTTCGAGAAGTTACTACTCTCTGTATGGAACCAGTGATGCATTCTACATAGTTGTTTGAGAAGTTACTACTCTCTGTATGGAACCAGTGATGAATTCTACATAGGTGTTCGAGAAGTTACTACTCTCTGTATGGAGCTAGTGATGCATTCTACATAGGTGTTCGAGAAGTTACTACTCTCTGTATGGAACCAGTGATGCATTCTACATAGTTGTTCGAGAAGTTACTACTCTCTGTATGGAGCTAGTGATGCATTCTACATAGGTGTTCGAGAAGTTACTACTCTCTGTATGGAGCTAGTGATGCATTCTACATAGGTGTTCGAGAAGTTACTACTCTCTGTATGGAGCTAGTGATGCATTCTACATAGGTGTTCGAGAAGTTACTACTCTCTGTATGGAACCAGTGATGCATTCTACATAGTTGTTCGAGAAGTTACTACTCTCTGTATGGAACCAGTGATGAATTCTACATAGTTGTTTGAAAAGTTACTACTCTCTGTATGGAGCCAGTGATGAATTCTACATAGTTGTTCGAGAAGTTACTACTCTCTGTATGGAACCAGTGATGCATTCTACATAGTTGTTCGAGAAGTTACTACTCTCTGTATGGAACCAGTGATGCATTCTACATAGGTGTTCGAGAAGTTACTACTCTCTGTATGGAGCCAGTGATGCATTCTACATAGGTGTTCGAAAAGTTACTACTCTCTGTATAGAACCAGTGATGAATTCTACATAGTTGTTCGAGAAGTTACTACTCTCTGTATGGAACCAGTGATGCATTCTACATAGTTGTTCGAGAAGTTACTACTCTCTGTATGGAACCAGTGATGCATTCTACATAGGTGTTCGAGAAGTTACTACTCTCTGTATGGAACCAGTGATGAATTCTACATAGGTGTTCGAGAAGTTACTACTCTCTGTATGGAACCAGTGATGCATTCTACATAGGTGTTCGAGAAGTTACTACTCTCTGTATGGAACCAGTGATGCATTCTACATAGGTGTTCGAGAAGTTACTACTCTCTGTATGGAACCAGTGATGCATTCTACATAGTTGTTCGAGAAGTTACTACTCTCTGTATGGAACCAGTGATGAATTCTACATAGGTGTTCGAGAAGTTACTACTCTCTGTATGGAGCTAGTGATGCATTCTACATAGGTGTTCGAGAAGTTACTACTCTCTGTATGGAACCAGTGATGCATTCTACATAGTTGTTCGAGAAGTTACTACTCTCTGTTTGGAGCTAGTGATGCATTCTACATAGGTGTTCGAGAAGTTACTACTCTCTGTATGGAGCTAGTGATGCATTCTACATAGGTGTTCGAGAAGTTACTACTCTCTGTATGGAGCTAGTGATGCATTCTACATAGGTGTTCGAGAAGTTACTACTCTCTGTATGGAACCAGTGATGCATTCTACATAGGTGTTCGAGAAGTTACTACTCTCTGTATGGAACCAGTGATGAATTCTACATAGTTGTTCGAGAAGTTACTACTCTCTGTATGGAGCCAGTGATGAATTCTACATAGTTGTTCGAGAAGTTACTACTCTCTGTATGGAACCAGTGATGCATTCTACATAGTTGTTCGAGAAGTTACTACTCTCTGTATGGAACCAGTGATGCATTCTACATAGGTGTTCGAGAAGTTACTACTCTCTGTATGGAGCCAGTGATGAATTCTACATAGGTGTTCGAGAAGTTACTACTCTCTGTATGGAACCAGTGATGAATTCTACATAGTTGTTCGAGAAGTTACTACTCTCTGTATGGAACCAGTGATGCATTCTACATAGTTGTTCGAGAAGTTACTACTCTCTGTATGGAACCAGTGATGCATTCTACATAGGTGTTCGAGAAGTTACTACTCTCTGTATGGAACCAGTGATGAATTCTACATAGGTGTTCGAGAAGTTACTACTCTCAGTATGGAACCAGTGATGCATTCTACATAGGTGTTCGAGAAGTTACTACTCTCTGTATGGAACCAGTGATGCATTCTACATAGGTGTTCGAGAAGTTGGAATAATGCAGCAACTGTATGGAACCAGTGATGAATTCTACATAGTTGTTCGAGAAGTTGGAATAATGCAGCAACTGTATGGAACCAGTGATGAATTCTACATAGTTGTTCGAGAAGTTGGAATAATGCAGCAACTGTATGGAACCAGTGATGAATTCTACATAGTTGTTCGAGAAGTTACTACTCTCATTTAGTTACGGTATCCTTGTAATGTGTGTCAGTAATTCTCAAAATTAGCATTATGCATGTGAGGAAAAAATGGTTTGCGCACCCGGCGAAATTACGTCCTGCCTGGATACGCTTCGTACACCTCAAACCTAGTTCGCCCAGTCAAGTGCGGGGTTCACGTTGTGCGGCGAGACGCTCGGAGCGCTGGCCTTTTGCAACACGCCGCAGATTCTGATGTTCTCTGATGGCCTGTGTCTGATTGGTCCCGACCTCGGATGGGCTGCTGCAGGGGGCCTGTAGCGTGGAAAATAGTAACCCGTGGAAAACAGTGACGGAAGTCATCGCAGAGTTATCTGCGAGGGATTTTCTGAAAATTCAACTCTAAAAAGAGACGGCA
>JAWQFJ010000924.1:12500-17500 GCA_034096865.1 Theodoxus fluviatilis
TACCAGGCTGGGGGCAGACAGGGCAGCAGCTGCCAGGCACGTGGACAGGGCGGGAGCATGAGAGACGGGGACATGGGACAGGAGTGCACACCACCCTGCCCCCACGGCAGGAGCAGTCACGACACGGGTCACCATCTGGAATGGCCTGACCCTCTGCGTAGTGCCTGCCATTCACCAAGCACCCAGACGCTGAAGATAGACAGAAGGAATGGACTAATGATGGATGAATAAATGAATGGATGGACGGATGAAGAATATATGATGAATGAATGAATGAATGAATGAATGAATAAATGAATGAATGAACGAACGAACTAATAAATCAGTGGATAAATGATGGAGAAAGGGGAGGAAGGAATGGGGTTTTACTGCCCATCAGACCTTGTAGGCTATTCAAGGTCAATGGCTGGTACAGCTGGGTAGAATAGGAGCAAGTCAAGCTTAGAATTCCCGAGTTTTTCGCCTTTTACGGATCCCGTAGGGAAACGCGGAGAGTCTATTCTTACACCGACCCACAGAGGGAGAGACATTCAGCGTGGCTGAGACTATAGTGAATATAGTCTCAGCAACAGGTTGGTCACGTGATAGCCTTAATTCTTCCATAACATGCATACCACCATTCTGAACACTGAGTCTCAGCCTCGCTGAATGGCATACCACATCGTTGAGTGTATTCCTCCGCTTGTTGTGATACAATCGGATACTGGCAGCCAACTTTTCGTCAATTAATTTTTTTAACATCGATTTCCCATAAATGTAAAACTTGTATGAGGTAAAATTTGAATCACGAGAGTGTAATATTGTGAACTGTACTAATTATAAGGACTTTGAATACAACAGCAACAATTATACTTCATTGTGCGAGTAAGGCAACCAATCTCGTCTGCATAATCTTTGGGACCGGTACAGCCAGAAACCCGCTGAGTGCTTTTACTGATGAGGAATCATTAATTTAGTGTATGCTTAGAAGGATTAAACTTAGAGAACCTGCTTCTGAGCTCTCCAATGATATCTAACTTCGGAATTGGACAGATTCCTACAGAAGAAACTTCCACTCAATCAACGTTCAACACAGTTCCAAAGATTGCGTGTACACGTGTATATACACAATTGCACGTGCTCAAGGCAGTTTGCAACCTTAAGCCCTGCCTTAATAGCCTGAACGGTTGCACGGCGACAGGCCCGTGCAGCTGTCGCCCGTGCCACTCGTGCGGCGAGAACTGGGCTCGCCCTTAACTGCCTGTGCTCATTGCACGCCGAATGCCCCGACAACTAGCTCGTTCTCTGTCGGCGAGAAGGTGTCGGACAAAAAATTGCTTGCAGCACATGTTATGGGAGCTCGCCCCTCATTGGCTGAGAAACCGAATCTTCTTCTTCGGAGGAGGTTTTGTTGGCTTCTCGCGACTGTTTCCACAATTAAAATGGCGGATATATTCTACGGTTCGCACAGAAAACGCTGTATCTGTTGATACTCAAAACCCATCCAAAGAAAATATAAGCATCATTAGGTTGTGAAAGCACTCACATTTTACAACTGGAAATGCAGGTCAACGCATCGACACGCGGGACGCATTCGAGGCCTCGACACACATTTCGCCGACACCATCCAAACGACAAGCAAGTTAGGCCTTATAACCTAATAGCCCGACTGCCAGACGGGCGAACCGGCGTTTGGAGTCATCTCGGCGCGCTCTATTGAGAACGAACGCAGTGTCGGCGAGAACCCCGCACGCCGGTTCTCCCGTCTGACAGTCGGGCTATTAAGTTAGGCCTTTATAGACGACGTTCGCGCTAAAAGTAGTTCTAAAATTATTTCCTGAAAATCTCATATATTAGTTTTATTAGAAGACCAAATTTGTGTTTATCTATCGGGATAAATAATTGGAGTGAAATAGAATCGTCTCTTTTTACTCTCGATGGTCTTTTGATCATGTTAAATTTTGATTGGTAAAATCATTGGAATGTGGAGCCGAAGTCACGTGACCAACCTGTGTCAGAGATACTATATCTCTGTGTTCAGAATGGGGGAGAGACAGGCAGATCGATGAGATGATACAGACAGACAGACAGACAGACAGACAGACAGACAGACAGACAGACAGACAGACAGACAGACAGACAGACAGACAGACAGACAGACAGACAGACAGACAGACAGACATACAGACAGACAGACAGACACACAGACACACAGACAAACAGACAGACAGACAGACAGACAGACAGACAGACAGACAGACAGACAGACAGACAGACAGACAGACAGACAGACAGACAGACAGACAGACAGACAGACAGACAGACAGACGGACGGACAGCCAGCCAGCCAGCCAGCCAGCCAGCCAGACAGCCAGACAGACAGACAGACAGACAGACAGACAGACAGACAGACAGACAGACACACAGACACACAGACAAACACACAGACAGACAGACAGACAGACAGACAGACAGACACACAGACAGATAGACAGACAGAACGACACAGAGACAGACAAGCAGACAGACAGACAGACAGACAGACAGACAGATAGACACACACACACACACACACACACACACACACACACACACAGACAGATACATAGACAGACAGACAGTCAGACAGACAGACAGACAGACAGACAGACAGACAGACAGACACACACACAGACAGACACACAGACAGACACACAGACAAACAGACAGACAGAGAGACAGACAGACAGACAGACAGACAGACAGACAGACAGACAGACAGACAGACAGACAGACAGACAGACAGACAGACAGACAGACAGACAGACAGACAGACAGAGATTGGCTGGCCAGCTAGCTGGTTGACTAACTGTTTGACTGAAGGACTTCAGTGGGACGCAGAAACGGGGAAACAGGAATGGTTTTTTTTCACGCTGCAGGTTTTCACACATGTCCAGACTTGTAAACAAATTATTTTACATCAAGCATCGTGCCCTACTGGACAACCTGCCCACTACACCACATAAACAGGCAGTGATGTTAAGAGAACTGCACTGTGATCTAAAAACTGTGAGAGCAAGCGTTGTTCACAGGGGATCAGCACACAGTTCATCGCCCTGACAGACTTGCGAGATTTATTCATTTGTACAGTTCTCTCACCATCAGCCAGTGGAAATGAACAGAAATGACCCCGCAAGCACGTTTCATGGTCTTCTACTTCTAGTGGACGTTCTGGAGTGACAGCTTAGATACGGCCATTCTGTGAACCCGAGTCAGAAGTGACTCAGGCGCAGTTCGCAATGAATGCGTAATAGACTTGACCCTTTGCATTACAGCATTGCGCCAAAAATAGTTCGTTCTATACTATTTTTCTCTCCCCTTTTTACAGAAATCATTCAAATGTCAAAACTTGTTTCCATTTCAACACAAACATTTTATTTTATCGAACCAACACTTGTTTATTGCCTCAACAAGAGTAAGTTAAGAGTTTTTTGCAAAATATTCTTAGTCCTACTTTAACGGCGTATGTCAGGGAGCAGATCGGCTATCCCACAAGCCGCTCGTGTGACCTTCATTTGCATATATAGGACGAAAACCTTCCATCACATGATGTCAACTGGGCTAGAGACACTTTCGCCGGTAGGCGAAGTCTCTAGTGGACTAGAATGAGAGGCAGCTTTCCCTGCCAGCGCCACCGTAACCAATAACTCTCCGTCTTTTTTACCTTCAGTGAATAATTGCTATTAAGTTACGTTCACAATGTTTAGAAGCCCGTCTTATGCGACTGAAAAGTAAATGTGGTGTTACTGCACTGTAAACCTGTCGTGGCAAAGTAAATGTGGTGTTACTGCACTGTAAACCTGTCGTGTCAAAGATTTAACGGCAGAAAAAGACGACCACATAAAATCAGTGCTCGGTTTAGTTTGTCTGTCAATAGAATCAAAATAAAAACCCGAAAACGGCCGTATTGTCATACATCTGCCATAAACGGACATTGTGACCTAGTTAATCTCCACCTAAGAAAAGTCAGGGAATGTTGACCTAAGGGGACATCTTCCAAGCAGTTGTACAACCCCGTTACCGAGGGGTGTTGCTATCTATGGACGCTAACAATTAATGACAAGTTGTCTGCCCCCTTCATCCTAGATTTAGCAACGAAGGTGCTCAAATTATGAAGGTTTACATTCTGTAATGCTGCTACATACCAAGCTTACAAGTACTTTCCCAGCCACATTGTAGTGAAGTAGTGACCTTATCCCTCCAGGTTTACTGGAGGTCCTACAGACTTTATCTGTGTGTGTTTGTGTGTGTGTGTGTGTGTGTGTGTGTGTGTGTGTGTGTGTGTGTGTGTGTGTGTGTGTGTGTGTGTGTGTGTGTGTGTGTGTGTGTCTGTCTGTCCCGACTCCACGGCTGATTTCTCAAAAACTACTGAACGGATTTCCTTGACATTTTGCACACTAACTGGAAGTTAGGTCCGATTGAATGTATCAAATTTTCAGAATCGAGGCTTGAAGAGAAAGTGGTTTTTTAAGGTCGTACATCGACATCGCCTCCCCAAATACTCCATTCATGGGATGGCCAAATTGCGAAATGTGTGACGTCATCAACAACGTGACGTCATTTGCGAGTAGAGTCTTGAGGATAATGAATTTCGAGAACATTGGTGAAAGGATAAAGAAGGATTTTTTACGATGGAAGTACAATTGATGGAATGGCGACCCACTCTACAGCCACGCCCCTTTTCTCGCTGTATCTCGCGTGGTTACCGTTGCAGGCGCCAAAATGGCTTCCGAATGAACGCAGACTAACTGGTTGCATTGTATTCCAAACAGCATTTGTGTCTCATTTTTGCCAGACAGTGAGAAGATTTCTCAGACTGTGATAGACAGGGGTATGAATAAATACTACTCATTGCCCTCCAGGTTCACAGGGCTAAATCTTTGTGTTCTTAGTTTCCAACGACCTACTCAGTCCACATAAGGTCAGTTTATGATTGCTTGTATTATAAAGCAGAGAACATCTTTTCAATGTTGCCTTAGTCT
>JAWQFJ010000924.1:20000-35000 GCA_034096865.1 Theodoxus fluviatilis
AAAAGGGTGCAGGTAGATATGCATATTGAAAATGTGATAACTGCAGAGTACAAGGAGGGATAATAAAATACAAAATTAAGCCTGACAATCGTGCATTTCTGATGTCATGTTGGTGTTTGTAGGAGAGTACTGTGTGTACCAAATCACTGATAGTTATATCTATATGACAATGACTAGATATACTTAATAAACTTTCTGTTTTCATGATAAATACTACATATGATGACTTTGCAAATGAGATGTCAAAATACGCCAGGTATATTGTGGTAAAACTGAATTATCTGTCACTCTTGCTAAATTTAATATATTATTTTAAAGACGACTATTAACAGTTCATTACTTTTGCAAAATGAAATGGGTTTTCGACTGAACGACAGTGCATGGTGAGACAGTTGCATGATACAACAAGCACACAAACCGAAGAGATGACAGCTATGTGTGGACAAAGAAGAGTAGACAAGATCAACTCACGCTTATAGCCATAGCCAGCCACCGAATGCAGGCCGACGGCCAAGCAGAGAAACACCGTGATCATCAGCATGGCAGCAGAGTGGTCAGCTCTAGGGTCAATGCCAGGTCGGAAGTGCGTTGGACAGATGAGTGGAGGTCAGGAGTCCCTCTACAGGCGGCCTGCATTAGCGGAGCACTGGCGCCATTTTATACCCTGCTCCCGATGTCACGCAGACCTTCCTGTTGCCTCCAGCAACCCGCGTCCCTACAAAGAGCCGCTCACTTCCGGCAGCCACGCAGCCAATGGGAAGCCGCTTCCGCCGGTCCCCGCCAATCAGAAAGGTTCCTGCAGGTGTGGCACAGATTTCTACCACGCTCATTTGTAGCCCACGTCCCCAAGCGGACACTTTGATGGAAGCTGCAGGCGTCGATTTATTACACACACAAAACACTGGAAACGATCCCCAATGGAAGAGTTTTGCATGAATTTGCATTTCTAAAATGCACGTTCTGCCAGACCATTTCCGGGTCACGCCGCATGCTGTGCAATGCGTGTGCAAGGAAGGGAACCACTGAAGTATAATCGCCCGACTGTCATTTCAGGATTCATATCTTTCTACATGGTTGATGAACTCCGAAAAAAAAACTTGATCATTGTTCCTATTGTTTGATTTTGCTTAAATTTGCGTGTTTAACCTTCACGAAATAGACTCGTTAAAAAAAGCATGTGGCGCCTTTTTCTTTCACGAATTAATTATTACATTTTTATGGAGTTGTTGTTCACACATAACCCCGCGCGCTTGCGCGCACGCAGAAGACACCCAGCACACGGATAGCACACAAGCACGAGCGCGCGTGCATACGCACATATAATTTTACTGCCACGCACGTACTCATACATACACGAACACGCATGCACGCACGCACGTACACACACACACACACACACACACACACACACACACACACACACACGTCTTGCACCTCTTGGCACATAACTCCACTGCACAACTGACCTGGGTACTAAAAGCGAGGAAAAGCTTGTAAAACTGAGCTTGCCTGCCACAAAATTTGATGCGTGAAAAAGCATCCAGGAACCGGCTGTGCGGGCATTTTGTTTGTGTGAGTGTAAGTACTCTAATCTAGGCTTTTATTCCGTGCGTCCTGCATCGCCACCATATTATTTCGAGTAGGAGACACAAACAAACTGCGCAATGAAGTCTTTCAGGTCATTCGTGCCAGCAAACAGAGCCACCGGAGAAAATTTAGTGCGAGATATAACGTGTGTGGAAGGATGGAAATCTCTCTCTTGAAAGTTTCCAACTTGATTTTCATGTTCATCATAGACCATTTAAATTCTCATCGTGCATGTAACACCAAACTTTTAGTGAATAGCTTATCTCCAGGCACCATGACTCGTATTCATACCTTAAAATTCGAGTTCTTCTCCTTTTAATATGTAACATACAGCACCTAGTTGTACTGAAGCCATTTTCCTTGTCTCTTATAAAAATTTCATTTCAGCAGCAATAACGAGAGTTTGTGGATGTGCCCAGTATTCCACTCAATAGCACTTCTGGTTCCAAACGTTAGATTATTAGCAGCCACACTTGGGGAGGCTGGACTGCGGTCAGCGATTGAAGACATAACAGAGTACCATCTTCGCTTAAACGGTCACGGCAAAAGCTCCGTTTAGTGTTCTCCGACATAGAAATTTATCATTGGCTAGAAATTCTGTCACCCGTACAGTTCAGCCAGAACTTCATAGACCTTCGAAGACAAATCAAACTACTGACATGAAAACATTCATCAAGCACGAAGCTCGATGCGCTTATAAACACTTCCATATCATTTCAGTCCCTAAACAACGTTTGTTAACCGCAAATTTTTCCACGAACGAATGCACTGTACAGAATCGTAATTGACCAGTCATGAGTAGATTCACAAGAGTTTTTCCCTAAACTATTGAGAAGCAGAAGTTTAAAGATAACACAAGCCAATCATCGAACGTTTCCACCACACCATTTTCCCAGTTCATTGCACATCTCTCCATTTCAAAAACAACATTTTGATCTGTCGCTTTAACATACTGTTTAGCTTTCATCGTCAACATTTCTCCAGTTCATTGCACGTCTCTCCATTTAACAACCAGTTTTTGAACTCTTTCTGTGGTGTTGTGTTTGGCGTTATCCTCTTGGGCTCGGTGGAGCATTTCTCTTAGACTAGAGGTCATGTTCAGCTATTTCAAACCAATTGTGAAGACAACTGCATGCCTATTTTTTTTTCCACGACCTTGCGCGCCACCAAATTTCAGAAACTGTCATCAGCGATGGAAAAGTAATTTCGAAAATGCGTAAGTGAAAAAAACCCTGAACTATCTTATTATTTCATAGAAAGTGCCCCTTCATGATATCTCGTAAGACGTCTGGAAATATCTGGATGTATTGCCAGAATTGATTGAAAGATACAATAAAACAGTTCATAGATCACTAGGCATAACTCCTACAAGAGCATCTGATCACAAAAATGAACAGCAGGTCTACCTTACTTTGTTTCAGAATGAACAGTAGGTCAGTGAGTGTCCGATCATTTCTCCCTGGACTTTCTCTTCTGGTCACCTCTACCTGGCAGTCTTTTCTCCCCTTGGTTATTTCTCCCCTGGGTCGTTTCTCCCCTGGGTCGTTTCTCCCCGGGGTCATTTCTCTTTCGGGTCATTTATCCCCAGGGTCAATTCTCTCCGGGGTCATTTCTCTTTGGGGTCATTTCTACCCGGGGTCATTTCTCTTTTGGGTCATTTCTCTTTTGGGTCATTTCTCTTTTGGGTCATTTCCCCCCAGGGTCGTTTCTCCCCTGGGTCGTTACTCTTTCGGGTCATTTATCCCCGGGGTCAATTCTCTCAGGGGTCATTTCTCTTTTGGGTCATTTATCCCCTGGGTCATTTCTCCCCGGGGTCATTTCTCCCCTGGGTCATTTCTCCCCTGGGTCAATTCTCCCCTTGGTCATTTCTCTTTCGGGTCATTTCTCTTTCCGGTCAATTCTCCCCTGGGTCATTTCTCCCCTTGGTCATTTCTCTTTCGGGTCATTTCTCTTTCCGGTCAATTCTCCCCTGGGTCGTTTCTCCCCTGAGTCGTTTCTCCTGTGGGTCATTTCTCCCCCGGGGTCGTTTTTCCTGAGGGTCATTTCTCCCCAGGGTCATTTATCCCCTGGGTCAATTCTCCCCTGGGTCAATTCTCCCCTTGGTCATTTCTCTTTCGGGTCATTTCTCTTTCCGGTCAATTCTCCCCTGGGTCGTTTCTCCCCTGGGTCGTTTCTCCTGTGGGTCATTTCTCCCCCGGGGTCGTTTTTCCTGAGGGTCATTTCTCCCCAGGGTCATTTCTCCCCCCCCCCCCCCCCCCGGCAGTAACTTCTCCCCAGGGTCATTTCTCTTTCTGGTCATTTCTCTTTTGAGTCATTTCTCCCCAGGATCGTTTCTCCCCAGGGTCGTTTCTCCCAAGGGTCGTTTCTCCCCAGGGTCATTTCTTCCCAGGGTCGTTTCTCCACTGGGCCATTTCTCCCCAGGGTCGTTTCTCCCCAGGGTCGTTTCTCCCCAGGGTCGTTTCTCCCCAGGGTCATTTCTTCCCAGGGTCGTTTCTCCACTGGGCCATTTCTCTTTCGGGTCGTTTCTCCCCAGGGTCGTTTCTCCTGTGGGTCGTTTCTCCCCAGGGTCGTTTCTCCCCAGGGTCGTTTCTCCCCAGGGTCGTTTCTCCCCAGGATCGTTTCTCCCCCGTGGTGATTTCTCTTTCGGGTCATTTCTCCCCAGGGTCATTTCCCCCCAGGGTCGTTTCCCCCCAGGGTCATTTCTCCCCAGGATCGTTTCTCCCCAGGGTCGTTTCTCCCCCGTGGTCATTTCTCTTTCGGGTCATTTCTCCCCTGGGTCATTTCCCCCCAGGGTCGTTTCTCCCCAGGATCGTTTCTCCCCCGTGGTCATTTCTCTTTTGGGTCGTTTCTCCCCAGGGCCATTTCTCTTTCGGGTCATTTCTCCCCAGGGTCGTTTCTCCCCTGGGTCATTTCTCCCCAGGGTCATTTCTCCCCAGGATCGTTTCTCTCCAGGGTCGTTTCTCCCCATGGTCATTTCTCTTTCGGGTCATTTCTCCCCAGGGTCGTTTCTCCCCTGGGTCATTTCTCCCCTGGGTCATTTCTCCCCTGGGTCGTTTCTCCCCTGGGTCGTTTCTCCCCTGGGCCATTTCTTACCCGGGGTCGTTTCCCCCCAGGGTCATTTCCCCCCAGGGTCGTTTCCCCCCAGGGTCATTTCTCCCCAGGATCGTTTCTCCCCAGGGTCGTTTCTCCCCCGTGGTCATTTCTCTTTCGGGTCATTTCTCCCCTGGGTCATTTCCCCCCAGGGTCGTTTCTCCCCAGGATCGTTTCTCCCCCGTGGTCATTTCTCTTTCGGGTCATTTCTCCCCTGGGTCATTTCCCCCCAGGGTCGTTTCTCCCCAGGATCGTTTCTCCCCCGTGGTCATTTCTCTTTTGGGTCGTTTCTCCCCAGGGCCATTTCACTTTCGGGTCATTTCTCCCCAGGGTCGTTTCTCCCCTGGGTCATTTCTCCCCTGGGTCATTTCTCCCCTGGGTCGTTTCTCCCCTGGGTCATTTCTCCCCTGGGTCATTTCTCCCCTGGGTCATTTCTCCCCAGGGTCGTTTCTCCCCTGGGTCATTTCTCCCCAGGGTCATTTCTCCCCAGGATCGTTTCTCTCCAGGGTCGTTTCTCCACTGGGCCATTTCTTACCCGGGGTCGTTTCCCCCCAGGGTCATTTCCCCCCAGGGTCGTTTCCCCCCAGGGTCATTTCTCCCCAGGGTCGTTTCTCCCCTGGTCATTTCTCTTTCGGGTCATTTCTCCCCTGGGTCATTTCTCCCCAGGATCGTTTCTCCCCAGGATCGTTTCTCCCCCGTGGTCATTTCTCTTTCGGGTCATTTCTCCCCTGGGTCATTTCCCCCCAGGGTCGTTTCTCCCCAGGATCGGTTATCCCCCGGGGTCATTTCTCTTTTGGGTCGTTTCTCTCTCCAGGTCCATTTCTCTTTCGGGTCATTTCTCCCCAGGGTCGTTTCTCCACTGGGGCGTTTCTCCTGTGGGTCATTTCTTCCCCGGGTCATTTCTCTCCAGGGTCGTTTCTCCCCAGGGTCATTTCTTACCCCGGGGTCATTTCTTCCCCGAGGGTCGTTTCTCCCCATCGTTCATTTCCTCAGGGTCATTTCTCCCAGGGTCGTTTCTCCCACATGGGCCAGTTCTCTTTCGTGGTCATTTCTCCCCAGGGTCATTTCTCTCCAGGGTCGTTTCTCCATGGTCGTTTCTCCACGGGGTCATTTCTCCCAGGGTCATTTCTCCCCAGGGTCGTTTCTCCACTGGGCCATTTCTCTTTCGGGTCGTTTCTCCACAGGGTCATTTCCTCCCCAGGGTCGTTTCTCTCCCACTGGGTCATTTCTCCCCAGGAGTCATTTCTCCCAGTGGTCATTTCTCCCCAGTGTTCGTTTCTCTCCACTGGGCCATTTCTCTTCGGGTCCTTTCTCCACCAGGGTCCATTTCTCCCCAGGGATCGTTTCTCATGTGGTCATTCTCCCCAGGGTCATTTCTCCAGGGTCGTTTCTCCCATGGGCCATTTTCTCTTTCGGGTCATTTCTCCCCAGGGTCATTTCTCCCCAGGGTCGTTTCTCCTGTGGGTCATTTCTCCCCATGGTCATTTCTCCCCAGGATCGATTCTCTCCCAGGGTCATTTCTTCCCCGGGTCATTCTCTCCCCGGGGTCATTTCTCCACCAGGGTCATTCTCTCCAGGTCGTTTCTCCACTGGTCATTTCTTCCCGGGGTCATTGTCTCCCTCAGGGTCATGTCTCCCCAGGGTCGTGTCTTCTCCACTGGGCCATTTCTCTTTCGGGTCAGTTTCCCCCAGCGGTCATTTCTCCCCAGGGTCGTTTCTTCCTGTGGGTCATTTCACCCACGGTCATTTCTCCCCAGGTCATTTCTCCCCCGGTCATTTCTCCCCAGGGTCATTTCTTCTCCCCGGGGTCATTTCTCCCCAGGGTCATTTCTCTCCCAGGGCTCGTTTCTCCACTGGCGTCATTTCTCTCCCCGGGGTCATTTCTCCTCAGGGTCATTTCTCCCCAGGTCGTTTCTTCTTCACATGGGCCATTTCTCTTTCGGGTCATTTCTCCCCAGGGTCATTTCTCCCCAGGGTCGTTTCTCCTGTGGGTCATTTCTCCCCAGGGTCATTTCTCCCCAGGGTCATTTCTCCCCAGGGTCATTTCTCCCCAGGGTCATTTCTCCCCCGGGGTCATTTCTCCCCAGGGTCATTTCTCTCCAGGGTCGTTTCTCCACTGGGTCATTTCTTCCCCGGGGTCATTTCTCCTCAGGGTCATTTCTCCCCAGGGTCGTTTCTCCACTGGGCCATTTCTCTTTCGGGTCATTTCTCCCCAGGGTCATTTCTCCCCAGGGTCGTTTCTCCTGTGGGTCATTTCTCCCCAGGGTCATTTCTCCCCAGGGTCATTTCTCCCCAGGGTCATTTCTCCCCAGGGTCATTTCTCCCCCGGGGTCATTTCTCCCCAGGGTCATTTCTCCCCAGGGTCGTTTCTCCTGTGGGTCATTTCTCCCCAGGGTCATTTCTCCCCAGGGTCATTTCTCCCCCGGGGTCGTTTCTCCTGTGGGTCTTTTGTCCCCAGGGTCATTTCTCTCCAGGGTCGTTTCTCTCCCAGCAGTAACTTCTTCCTTGGATCATTTCTCTTTCGGGTCTATTCTCTCCTGGTTCGTTACTCCCCAAGGTCATTTTTTCCTCGGGTCATTTCTCCCCTAGGTCATTTCCCCCCTGGGTCTTTTTTACCTTGGGTCATTTCTCCCCTGTTTTAACTTTCTCGATCACTTTTCCGCAGGCCATATCTCCCTGCAACAGTTTCCTACCCTAGGTCATTTTTATTCCCGTTAATGTTCTTCCCGGACATTCTTCCTCCTCTCACTCCACTTCCATTCCCAACCATCCCCACCCCACTTCTCTCCTTCCAACTCCTCACCTGTGGCCGAGAGGTCAGCGTGCTTGACCTCTGGTCGCTTGCGGCTAGTGAGTGCGGAGTTCGAACTGCGCAGTTCCCAGTTGCATCAGTGAGCAAGACATTTAACTAGAATTGCTTCTCCCCACCCAGGAGTAAAACCGGGTACCGGAGAGGGCAATGTTGGCAAAAGTAGTGCGATTAACTTTTGTATGCGGCCAAGCGCCAGCATCGGGTTGGAATACTCTCCCAGGGAGCGGAGTTGGTGCTGGTGCCTGACTGCGTGCGTCTTAAATGTCTGTCACTGTGTTTGTTGAGAGGTACCACTGACGGATTGACCAAGCGACCCAGTGATCAGGGGGTAAAGTGTGATTTTAGACCCGGACATGGGTGATGAGTCGCTGTATAAAACCACACCTTTGCCATAAAAAACCACAACCCAACCTATTCTACCCCAGCTCTGCCCAAATCCCACTTTACTGCTGACCCTCCCCTTTGCGATCCACAGCTACAAATTCTTCTGCATCAGATTCACACAGTTCATTCAAAACTCGCGCGAATGTTTTCCATTTGCACGGTGAAAGTACACATGCCAAGTTGAGATGGAGAGATTGCAAGAGTAGCCTAATGAACAGAGTGAAAAAGTGCAGTTTGAGCATCGTAATGGGCGAAAAGTCTCTCTGCCCCCCCCCAAAAAAAAAGAAAAAAGAAAAGAAAAGAAGAGAAGAAGAAGATAAAAGATCTAAAGATCTTTTTCTGTACCTTTTATATGCGGATGATAACATCGACGTGCAATTTAAATGCAAATTCAATGATTCAAGAGTCTCAGTAGCATTGGCTGCATTCTCGTGCTCAGCCAACCATCCTCGTAGTTATGTACTCATTGACTCATTAGAAACGTGTGGTGACGAAATGACCTCCTCGGGGGGGGGGGGGGGGGGGGGGGGGGGGGGGGGGGGGGGATGACCGGGGAAGAAATGTCCCAGAGCCTGGGGCGCGTATAGGACATTCTCATTAACGTACCCTGCAGAAGTTATCCTCGGCGCTCTCTGTCGAAAAACAACGCGTTAGGTAGAACCTGGCAGTTCCGGTTGCTTTCTCGAAGCGTCTGCACTGAATACTAGATCGCTCAAAGTACATGTATGTGGGGGTGGAAAACAGTACTGTGTCATGTAAAGCTCGAATGAATAGCAGCAGATAACTGTTTAGTTCTGGCTTGAATTGACAATTTCGTTTCCCTGGTCTGGCGAGGACAGAAAATTCACTATCATCGAGTCGATGAGTGATCAACTTGAGTGCACTCGGCGTAATGTCTAACTTGTAATATCGGGTCGATGATGACAAGAAAATGGCATTAAAACACACAAACAGTTTCATTACAACTAAAATCACAGATTTTATTAATAACTGACCATTTTTACACTTACAGCTAGTACACAGAAAAACCACACCGTACGTACCTAGGAGAAGAACACGATCGAACCGTAGCCACTATGCCAGCAGACAATCGAGATAGTGTCATATAATGTTTCATGTAATGCTCGAATGAGTGGCAGCAGATAACTGTTTAGTTCTGGCTTGACTTGACTATTTCGTTTCCCTGGTCAGGTGAGGACAGAAAATTCACGATCATAAACTGATAGAGTCGATGAGTGCATGATCAACTTTCCCGCATTCGGCGCAATGTAACGTGCAAGATTATGACAAGAAAATGGCATTAACGCACAAAACAAAGTTTCATGACAACTAAATTCACCAATTATATTAACTGACCATATTTACACCTACAGCTAGTGCTGAAACCTTACACACAAAGCAAACAAAACATACTGCGGGGAGTGTCCCGGTCACGCATCAAAACTCAGTGCACGAGTGATCGTTTCGCTTTTCTCTTATTTGTTTATCTGCTCCGACACTCACTTTCCGTCTTTTTTAGTATTTGTTAAGTTACAAGACGCAAAACGTAACAAATTCTCACCATTTACAAAGTGATCCGAACAAACAAATCGATCTGCCTTAGTGTCAAAAGTGAGTGACTTCAGGTTCAGTTGAGCGATCCACTCACGGCGCCTTTGAGTTGTGAGATCCAGCATTTCGTTGCCTTTTCGCGTTGCAACACGCGGTACAACAAAAAAAACGTCGATCTTTCTCTCTGTCATGCCTATTGTGGCAGTTCTTCACACAGCAGGAGGTCACTACTGTAGAAACAACAAACTTTCTGCTCCAAAAACAGTCGTGTCTTTCACAGATTTTTTTGTAAGCGACGCGCCATTGTTTTGCTGAAAGTAGGAAAAGATAACTCTGTTTGACTCGATCTCGACGGAGCTCATACGTACGGGGAGGTTTGTTTACTTACCTTCTGTGGGTTTTTGCAGAAAGTATACGTTAAAACAGTCTAATATAACTATTTTCGATTAGTTTTTAATCTAATTAATCTTTTTGCATGCTTTAATGTCATCCTTTTGCCACGATCTAGAGATCATCACATCAGCTTCTATTGTTACCAGTCTACCGAAACTGCCAGAAGTAAAGGGACGAAACTCGGGCTTAATTTCCTTTTCAGAAATGAGAATGTCCTATAGAGAATGGCCTTATGAGCGAGTAAAATCATGGTGATATACTTCATACATGTGTTTAGAATAAAAATCGATCTGCTCTTTTCTATAATCGATACTTCCGATAGTTGGGTGGAATCATATATGGATAGATGAGTGGGTGGGTGGGTGGGTGGGTGGGTGGATGGATGGGTGAATGACGTTCAAGTGACCTTGGCATGATTACGTCTATCAAATGAATGACTGATCTTCATGTGCACATCCCCTGTGAACCAGTAGTTTGAATATAATGTGACGTTTGAGCGGAACGCCTTATTTTATGCGCAGTTTTACATGCATGTACAGCCCTGCTGACGCCCGAGTTTCCTATGTGGACATATACTCTGAAAGAATGAGTTGACTTGTACTCTGCTGAGTCACGACCATCACTGGTTAAAGTGGGTCGCAGATAGAAGGAAGGGAGTAGGGACTCCAATAGACTTGAAAATGGCGTGTCTTTCGCACAGACACACATACAAACACACACACACATACATACAAACACACGCACACGCAGACACACACACACAAACATACACACACGCACATGCACACGCACGCACACACACAATGCACTCTCTCTCTCTCTCTCTCTCTCTCTCTCTCTCTCTCTCTCTCTCTCACACACACTCACACACACACACACACACACACACACATATACATACACACAAAAACAAATGTTTTAAAACATTTTGAATAAATATTAACACAAATTCTCACATTTTGGCAAAATACACCATGGTTTATATGTTTAGCTAGTTCTCTATCTTTCTGTCGAGGACACTTGACGATGTCGTTAATGTTTGGCTGAAATTTATGAAAGAAGAGTCGCCGCTGAAATGACTGCGCTGAAGTGTCGGCGCTGAAATGTACGGCGCTGAAATGTACGGCGCTGAAATGTACGGCGCTGAAATGTACGGCGCTGCGCTGAAATGTACGGCGCTGATATGACGGCGCTGAAATGTACGGCGCTGAAATGTACGGCGCTGCGCTGAAATGTACGGCGCTGATATGACGGCGCTGAAATGACGACGCTGAAGTGTTGGCGCTGAAGTGTTTGCGCTGAAGTGTTTGCGCTGAAGTGTTGGTGCTGAAGTGTTGGCGCTGAAGTGTTGGTGCTGAAGTGTTGGCGCTGAAGTGTTTGCGCTGAAGTGTTTGCGCTGAAGTGTTTGCGCTGAAGTATTTGCGCTGAAGTGTTTGCGCTGAAGTGTTGGCGCTGAAGTATTTGCGCTGAAGTGTTTGCGCTGAAGTGTTTGCGCTGAAGTATTTGCGCTGAAGTGTTTGCGCTGAAGTGTTGGCGCTGAAGTGTTTGCGCTGAAGTGTTTGCGCTGAAGTGTTGGCGCTGAAGTGTTGGCGCTGAAGTGTTGGTGCTGAAATGTTTGCGCTGACGTGTTGGTGCTGAAATGTTTGCGCTGACGTGTAGGCGCTGAAGTGTTGGTGCTGAAGTGTTGGTGCTGAAATGTTTGCGCTGAAGTGTTTGCGCTGAAGTGTTGGCGCTGAAGTGTTTGCGCTGAAGTGTTTGCGCTGAAGTGTTGGCGCTGAAGTGTTTGCGCTGAAGTGTTGGCGCTGAAGTGTTTGCGCTGAAGTGTTTGCGCTGAAGTGTTGGCGCTGAAGTGTTGGCGCTGAAGTGTTGGTGCTGAAGTGTTGGCGCTGAAATGTCATGGAATCAGGAAACCTTACAAAAGCTCTGTGGCATCATACCAGCACTCAGGACGTTGATTCAAGACTAGAAAAACAAAAATCTCATACGTGGAAGGAGATTGAACAAAAAAAGCGAATGCTTTCCTTTCTTGGGCCACACCAGTGGACTCGTCCAAGGAGAGGGGTGCTTGAAGTTTACGGACCACATCACCTCATTGGCTGAGATTTGCTGTGTATTTACGTTGAGCATAAATGCCGATGTAAATACGCAGCAAATCTCAGCCAATGAGGTGATGTGGTCCGTCTGGCGGTGAAGCACGTCAAATTCAAGCACCACTTTCCTTGGACGAGTCCACTAGTGTGACCCGCTAAAGGAAGCGCTACCAAAAAAGTTAGAGTAGTATAGCCTACAGACTTACCATTTTTGTCTATCGTTCGTAACCATGCCAGCTATTGAGAACTTTTTTTCCCCAGTGACAACGTCCCCTCCAGCCCATCACTCCACGCCCCACCTCCTCTCCCCCCAATTACAGATTCATGTTCGAGAAGACCATTCAGTGGTAGGTAGAAATCATGAGTAACAGAATCATTATGCATTGTTGCCTTGAACATACTTTGCTACAATGAGAGTCTGAGGAAGGTGAAGTCTCATTGCAACCTTTGCATGGGACTTTCTGATCAAGGCCTATTCGCCAAAGTAATTTAGTAGAAGGCATTTGATTGGCTGATCTGTCGCTTCGCCTGCCTGCAATGGAGTCTGATGTTGGCATTGATTGGTGTCAAAAGATAGTCCATTCGCGGGAAAGATACTCGGAGAATCGGAAACGGTATGGGAAATCTGCATTTAAGTTTTTTAATCGAAGTAAAAAATTGTGCCTCTGTACATACATACGAAATGTTGACTAAGCGATAAAAAAAAGTGCACCACTCGAGATAATACTGCGTGGATTTGAAGTCTTTCCACATCGATATTGTATGATGTCTCAATGGCTGTCGTGTAAAAGCATAGCAACTAATCTTATTCACCTAGACGCCTTGCCTTCCTTTGGCAGATCTGTCTTCTGAGGGGAAAGACAGACACATTCATATGTTAGGTCTGATCCTGTGGAGAGCCAATATTCAACTGTAGAAAGAGCATAGCGCACTGGACGCTGAGTCTGTAGTAGGGACCTCTGGTAGTCAGCTGTTGATATTGGAAGTTTTATTTGAGCCCGTCCCACCGAAAGACAAAAATGAGCTCCTGTACTGCACAGCAACTACACACAGTAACTAAGGCGAGATACTGATCCTTTGGTCATGGACATCAGGTGCCATGATCTTACGCAAGTGAAAAAACTTATCTGATTTGGAATGCACAAGAACTTTTCCCCTTTTGTCATCCAAGGACTTACGCACTGAGAAGGAAAGGAGGTGGACTGATTTGTCATGAGGAGAGTAGAAGGCAGCCGCGCGTTGTGTAAGGTGTGCGCGGCAGAGCGCCCCGGGGCGCTGTGACCTACTTTCCACTATCTCTGTCACTTAGCGTGACAGAGCGCCCAGGGGCGCTGTGACCTCCTTCCCACTCTCTCTGTCACTTAGCGCGGCAGAGCGCCCCTGTTCGCTGTGACCTACTTCCCATTCTCTCTGTCACATAGCGTGGCAGAGCGCCCCGGGGCGCTGTGACCTCCTTTCCATTCCTTCTGTCACTTAGCGTGGCAGAGCGCCCAGGGGCGCTGTGACCTACTTCGCACTTCCTCTGTCACTTAACGTTGCAGAGCGCCCCGGGGAGCTGTGACCTACTTCCCACTCCCTCTGTCACTTAGCGCGGCAGCTCATTGAAAGAATTTCACAGGGGAAAGTTCATTCGTGGAAAGTATTCGGCTTGGTACGAGCAAATTGATGGGTCCAATTTTTCTTTCTACGCTTAAATCACTCTGTTGCTTCTTTTTAAAACTTTCTTCACTGGGACAGAGTAGATCCTCATGAAGCACTTCTGGCCGCCACGAAAATCGTTAGGAACTACCTAAGGAAATGAATATTCATCTTTGAGTACCATATCTACGCACACTTGTAGAGTATTCTCAGCTCCTTTAACACCACGCTACCTGACACACAAGTAACAAAAAGGCGAATTGTGTGGTGTTGCTAACATTTCTCACCTTCCTAATTCTTACACTGAAGTAAGCTTACGTATTAAGAAAGCTGTCGGTGGGTCATTAAATGCAGATGTTTCTTTTTGCACGAACTTCACTACATACATGAACGTTTCTAAATCAAAGTTGTTAAACGATTATCATATAATATGCGTGTTTCTTCAGTTAAGCTATATAAAAAAACTTATTTACTTTGACACATTTCATGTATTCAGGGCCACCAAAGACCACCAAAGATTTTTCTAAACGTGTACAGAGGAACCCAGTGGTGTAGCAAATGTCATTCAGAACTTGCAAAATACTGCCGAGGCAGCATCACTCTGGGCATGGCGGACGAGGGGTAGATCGTCCACCCTGGCATGAGGAGGAGGATCCCACCCCTACACGATGCCCCCTGGTGGCACGTTGTGCTGCTTGGGGCCGCCCGTGGTCCAGCTACTGGAGTAAGGCCCCGAATGCTCCATGACCACGGGTTCCAGCTGATGAGGGGGCCATCTAGCGGCTGCTGCCGTAAGCGATTCTGCAACCTTCAGAGTCAAGTTCTTTGTTTCATTTTGCTTTCTTCAGCATCTGATACTTATTATTAGCAATGGCACGCTTCTGCAATCCAGACACTTCCACGGAGGTTAGAGGTAGAGGACGGTGGACGAGATTAATGTCACTGACAACGTAGAGCATCTTGGCATTCGCTAGTTCTGTCAGTGGACGAAAACCGAAGAAACGCTAAGATTATGAAATGAAAGAAAGAAATGGATAAGACATATTAGTAATGGTGAAGTCATGAGATCGAATCACAGTTGCGCGGGAAAAACGACCTATTTTACCTAAATTTATCATGTATTCTAAAAGAGGGATTCAGAAGTCTAGTCTTTGAAACCTTTTCATAACGGCATTCCAGCCATTTTCTGATCTATGGCGGCATCAAGGTATCTAAATGCCGAGGGCGAGTGCCAGAACAGAGAGCTACTGTTGGGAATGCAGACAGCGGAATTATTATCTGCGGCAGTCATCCCGTTCACACCAGGACGTGAACCATCTGTGCCGAGAATTTCCACCTGAAATGAGGTCGTATTGCGCCGTTTCCGACATAGACAGAGGACATGTGATGACTCGGTATAAATGGGGTTCTGTCTGACTTTGGTGTATATGTTTTCACTCTCAAACAATTTTGTTT
>JAWQFJ010000924.1:40000-45000 GCA_034096865.1 Theodoxus fluviatilis
CTCCTCCTCCTCCTCCTCCTCCTCCTCCTCCTCCTCCTCCTCCTCCTCCTCCTCCTCCTCCTCCTCCTCCTCCTCCTCCTCCTCCTCCTCCTCCTCCTCCTCCTCCTCCTCCTCCTCCTCCTCCTCCTCCTCCTCCTCCTCCTCCTCCTCCTCCCTATGCCCCCCCCCCTCCTCCTCCTCCTCCTCCAATAGCAGTAGTAGCACCAGAAGCAGCAGCAACAACAACAACAACTACTACTACTACTTTTTGTTCTGCCTGCCTCACCCCAATTCCTCCGATTCGCCCTCCTCTACCTCCTCTTCTTTTCCTTCTCTTGTTTTCTCGTCCTGATGTTCCTAGTTCTCCTCCTTCATTTTCTCTTTTTCTCCCCTCTCTTCCTCGTTTACCCTTCACCTCACCACCCACCCCCACCCCCAACCCTGTTCTCCGCTCCCTCTTAACTCTTCCTCCCCTATTCTTTTCCTCCTTCAGTCATTTTCCCCTGTTCTCCATGTCTCTGCACCTCCTCTTTGAGTCTCGCTGCTCTCCTATTAGTCTTCGTCCTTGCGTTTGGATCATCTATAATGAGGTAAGTTTGAGGCGGGTTCCTGGGACGATAGGTATTCAATCCAAAGCAGTCAAAGAGGTATTTCCAGCCTTTATAACAAGTGATTGCTGTAATTATTTGTAACATCCAGTCAGTCAATTCTTGTAATAAAATTTCTAATCAGTTTCCGAAACCAGACTGTCTGATTTTTCATCCCGATTTTGATACAGACTCCTGTGTGATTAGGGAGATTATGTAAAAATGATACAGGAATCGACCTTTGGATTGCCTGGGACTGCGTATCTATGGTCTGGGAAACCCAGCTCTGAGATGTATGCGAGGCTTGCCTCTGTTTATTGTGCCAGGCATCTCCTTCGCATGCTTTGCTTGCATTGCTAGAAGGACAAATATGCAGCTCGTCATTCCGTCCTGCCTTCAATCAGACCACGCACCCATCAAGTCATACCGGAAGACGAAAGCTCCTCGTGAGCAACTGTATTTTCGTCTTTTGTTGTTTGCCACTTTTAGTACTCCGCTTTGAACTGCTGATAAGGGGCTGGTCACTCTGGCAGTGGAAGCAGACGAGATGGACAAGGGGGATAACTGTGTCTGAAGGCACAGCACCACGAAACGCTGCTGTGGCTAATAAGGTTCAAGCAGAGATACTATAGTATACTGTCTCTGGTTCAAGGCTGGGATGTCCTTGCCAGTCTGCATGCGGTAGGCAGGTCGTGGCAGTTGAGGTACTCAGGTTCACGAAAAACGTTTTCCTACAACGCAGAATGTCTTGAATTTACGCATCTTTCTGCACTGCTCCCCTCTTTCTTTCGTCACTCTCTCCAAACTTACCCCCATTCCAACTGCCATTATCATCAACCCCCCCCCCCCCCACCCCACCCCACCCACCCCCTCCCCCCTACGCCACCCCCCACCCACCCCCATCTTTGTCGGGGTGATTCTCCGCCGTTACTGATTTTCCTGCTGTTTGCTAGTGCAAATAGGATACAAACGATTTTCCATCTAAAAATACAAGGTCAGACAGAGAAAGGCCTTAGTCCCACCTTCCGCATGCGGCTACAGGTATATCGAGTTATATAAAAATACTCGTACATTGTACTTGTAAAAGCCCGACATTTCTGCGATTCCCTTTTGGCATGTTTATACTCTTTTAAAGAACAGTCGTATAAATTACCACAAGGACACGAGAACAGCGGCAATAGTAACAAAACCGGTAATGGACGCAGTATTGAAACTAGTAATAGTAGTGGTCGTAGAAGTAGTGGTAGTAGTCGTGGTCGTAGTGGTCGTAGTCGTAGTGGTCGTCGTCGTCGTCGTCGTCGTCGTCGTCGTCGTCGTCGTCGTCGTCGTCGTCGTCGTCGTCGTCGTCGTCGTAGTAGT
This sequence comes from Theodoxus fluviatilis, assembly GCA_034096865.1. NCBI lineage: Eukaryota > Metazoa > Mollusca > Gastropoda > Cycloneritida > Neritidae > Theodoxus > Theodoxus fluviatilis. The sequence goes on from JAWQFJ010000924.1 coordinate 41,926, forward strand.
AGTAGTAGTAGTAGTAGTAGTAGTAGTAGCAGTAGTAGTAGTAGTAGTAGTAGTAGTAGTAGTAGTAGTAGTAGTAGAAGTAGTAGTGGTGGTGGTGGTGGTAGAAGTAGTGGTGGCGGTGTATTAGTAGGAGGAGGAGGAGGAAGAAGGGGGGTGGAGAGGAACAAATTCAGTTACAACGAGGAAGACGACCAAAGCGACGCATGTGTTGAAAGGGACAAATGAAGAGTAGCGTGAAGAACTAAAGTGTTTGTAAAAAAGCTCGTTCCATCAGAAAGGATACAAAAGCATCCTAGCCATCTCTTCATAGTCATTCGTTGCGATGCGGACACATTTATGTAGACACACATCCCTTGCACTTGCACAAACATAGAGACACTCATTCATTGCACATTTCGCGAACCCTCATACGCATGCGCACGCACGCACACACACACACACACACACACACACACACACACACACACACACACAAAACACACATACGCACACACACACAAACATACACACACATGCATGCACACACACACATAACAACACACACGCACGCACACACACTCGCTACACATGCACATGCAGAGAGAGAGAGAGAGAGAGAGAGAGAGAGAGAGAGAGAGAGAGAGAGAGAGAGAGAGAGACAAACGTACGAGACGCAGATAGACCCTGAACACAAGACAAAACAAAGTAGCAATGAGGAGAATGTAAAGAAGCTGCAAGTCCTAAAGCAGGGGTCCAGGTTTGTTTGTGTACACTCTTCCCACCTGGCTTGCTGCCAAACACGTGCACTCTTCTTCCCTCCCTTCTGCCTCACCCTCTCCGCACCCCTCTCCCTCTTTTCCATGTAACTACACCTCAGTTTCGGAGCAGCCGAGAGCAAAATGTAGGCTGAGACGGCGCCAAAAGCAACCCTCACCTAATCGAGTTCCCACCACGGATCTTATCGTTCATCAAGCTGATAATCAGGGACACTGAATCACTCGTAATGGGAGAGAACGCAATCGCAGAGCGCGCGCGAGTTTCTTGATGCCTTTTCCAGTTGGAGTGTAGATCATACGTGTGCGATGCGGCGTTGCGTGCCTTTTCGTACCAGGCTGCTTGGCTGGGTGTGATACGCACGTATTGAGTGATTACGTCATCCTGTTCTCGAGGGATGGCAAGCCTAACTGGTTCTTTACCCTCCCGAAAATAGCTCTCTGTCGCTGATTTGGAACCTTGGACGTGTTCCTGTTTTTAGACTCTCCCGACTTGTTTTGACGAACCCCCCCCCCCCCCCCCTTACGGAAGAGTCTGTTTTCGGCAATAGTAGTAAGCACAGGTCTCCCTCAAAAGAGAGTTCTAGCATCCGTGTCACGGGGTTCCCAAGCGTGAAGGGAAACGCAGTAAAACCACATATAGTAGAGGAGGAGGAGGAGAAGGAGAAGAAGGAGGAGGAGGAGGATAAGGAGGAGGAGGATAAGGAGGAGGAGGAGGAGGAGGAGGAGGAGGAGGAGGAGGAGGAGGAGGAGGAGGAGGAGGAGGAGGAGGAGGAGGAGGAGGAGGAGGAGGAGGAGGAGGAGGAGGAGGAAGAGGAGGAGGAGGAGGAGGAGGAGGAGAACTTTTGTTTTTGCTGCCACTGTCACCACGGTGCGCGGAAACAAGCCGACACTACCACGAATATCAACCACCACCATCAACAACCACCACCATCAACAACCACCACCATCAACAACCACCACCATCATTAAGTACCACATTCAACTACCACCACCTTCATCAACCATCACCACAAAATCAACCACTACATCACATCAGCCACAACCATCATTAACCGCCACCATCATCAACCATCACCATCATTAAGTACCACCATCAACTACCCCCATCATCATCAACCATCACCACAAAATCAACCACTACACGACATCAACCACAACCACCATCAAAAACCATCACCACAATAACCACCACCACCATCATCAACCACCACCATCAGCAACCATCACCGCATCAATCACCACCACATCAACAACCACCATCGTTATCACCACCACATTAATCAACACCACATCGATCACCACCACAACAACCGCCACCATTATCAACCACCGCATCAATCACCACCATTATAAACCACCACCATTATAAACCACCACCATCATCAACCACCCCCGCATCAACCACCACCACTACATCAACCACTACCACATCAGTTACCTCTCTGAATCACTTCCATCATTAACCACCGTCACGAATCACCACTTTCATCAATTATCATAACATCAACCATCACCATCATCAACAACCCCCATAACAACGGTTGCACCGCCACTACATCAACTACTACCACGTCAACAACTACCACATCAACCACCACTATTAATTCATTCCATCATTAACCACCACCATCTTAACCACCTCCACCAATCGCCATTCTCATCGACTTTCATAACACCAACCACCACCATCATCAACAACCACCACATCAACCACCGCCACTAAATCAACCACCACTACCTCAGCCACCGCCATTACATCAACCTCCACCGCATTAACCGTTACCATCATCAACAACAGGAAAGTTGTTGTTTCAGTCGTCATCATCGCTATCACCAATCAAGTGTAGTTGTATTTACATGCATCTTCAGTTGTGAACATTTTTAATGGTCGTTTAAAACCAAGTGATCTAACTCAAATTCTTTCAACAGTCTTTATGGAGATATTTCGGCACATTTCACTGCCTACTGCCAATACGCAGTGAATGATTTATCGTCACAGACAAAGAAACAGAAAAGTCTTGTCAAATGCCTCAGAACCACAACATTCGTTTTTCTTCTGAATGCTTTGTCACTGGAGCATCAATGAAAGCAACCTATGGCAAAGGTTGCAATGCGGTCGTTGTAAGAAAGAATGATATGTCCACATGAAGGCAAGTAGATCTGACGTGGCAACGCAAATAAACAGCGAAGGCTCGCCAAATGCCAACACCGCCATCATTCTGAACACAGAGATCATAGTGTCTCTGACACAGGTTGGTCACGTGACTTCGGCTCCACATTCCATTGATTCTACCAATCAAAATTCAACATGATCAGAAGA
>JAWQFJ010000924.1:50000-52500 GCA_034096865.1 Theodoxus fluviatilis
GCATCATAAATCTGGAACTTCTTAGAAACATCACAGTATTGCTGGGAGGTATTTGTTTCGTTAATCTTAACAGGTTTTTGGTTTCCAAGATGTGGTTTATAAACTAATTTTGGATAAAGACGTTAAACTCAGGGACTGAAACTGCGTCGCTGGGTAATAAATAAAAAAAGCTTGTTTATGTGTGTGCTTATCACCCCGCTGCTCACTAAACGTCTGTCTTTCATCCACCGGCTGAAAGTGACGTTCTGACGTAATTTTATCACCCAACGTTTACATTATTTATCTTGTTCCCACAAGCAGATGAAATCACTGTCTTGTTTTTATTCACAGTGTTTATTTCGCCAATCTTTTCAAGTAAAGGCACATAGTTCTGTCCGTGGCAGCGGTCTCATTCAAATTTTCCATCTCTAACTCAGCGTGGAATATGAACGTGCATAGAAACCGACCTTGAATCAACATGAGCAAAGGAAATTTCTTTGCAGTGATAACCTGAGAACGTCTCTTGTGGAATGCAGCACTCAAAATGAGTATGTATAGAAAGAGGGTTTCCTGCTTTTGAGAATCGTGAGTAAAGACCGGTTTCAATTGTCGAGTATAAGATGTCGCCAGGTGATTGAAGATTGTCGAGTTCTTTACCACTGGGTGGCACAAGCAAAGAAGTCGCACGGGTTATGTAGTGCCGAGTTTTCTGGTGCTTGTCAATGTTCTTTTCGCCCCTGTCTGTGAAGTCTGAAACAAAGTCAGAGTCGCTTTCGACGCAAGAGAGCATGGCTTGGTTAGAAGAGGGTTGATATATCAAGTGCTAAGAATTAGTCGCTGGTAGAGGAAATCCGTTCCAAGTCATCGTCATAGCGAAACGAGGATTCGCTTTGTGATCGAACGTTTATTGAAAACCCTCCATATTGATCACGAACACAATCTACACATTTTGTATCTTCACTTGCAAACGCATTCTCATTCACACAACCAAATCACAGTTCAAGCTACACAGCGCCATCAAAGTTCAAAGAGTGCCACCGCTCGCTCCCACCTTTGCTGCTCAACTGACGTCACAGTGATATCACGATGTCATTGACTGACGTCATGGAGGACGTGGATTACGTCACTCACGACTGGACGCAGGGAGAGGGCGATTTGCGACGTCATCCGCTGTGGCTGACGGAGGCCCACTTCGTGTACCACTTGGAGAGAGACCAGGATGGAAACCTCTACTGCATCAAGGACAGACACGGCGAGCCCATTTGCTCCCCAAGGTCAGTTCGTGTGACTGTGTCAAGGTCAACCGGTACATGTTTCGAGGTCAGTCTGTGCGTCTTTTTCCAAGTGAGAGTCGGGTCTGCCCCAAGGCCCATCGTAATCATGTCAAGGACAATCTATGTGTTTGATACAATCTACGATAGTTGTTGATCCAATTCAAATAAAGGTCTTTCATCTACACTTCAGGTCAGTGTATGCATTTTTATTGTCCTTAAAACATCTACGGCTGCATTGCGCACAGTTAACTTTCATAGCTGTGTACAGGGAGATATTGTTGCGGGTGAGGAAAAAAAAGGCATATCCACCACTCCATGTATCTTCTGTATGACGACATTCTGGTTGCCATGGTTTCCAGGCCGCTACGCTCCATGTGCATCCAGAAGCTGGTGACGCGACCTTCGCGCCTGCGCAAACTGAAGCTGCACGAGCTGCCCTATGACCTTTACCCCTGCATGCTGACCGAAGCCATCTTCCAAAGAGAGCTTCGCACCGTGGTCTACCTAGTGTCCACTTGGCCTCACTCTGTTCTGGACGTCCAGGTACGTGTGTGTGTGTGTGTGTGTGTGTGTGTGTGTATGTGTGTGTGTGTGTACGTGTGTGTGTGTGTGTGTGTGTGTGTGTGTGTGTGCGTGCGCGAGTGTGTGTGAGTGTCTGTGTGTGTGTGTGTGTGTGTGTGTGTGTGTGTGTGTGTGTGTGTGTGTGTGTGTGTGTGTGTGTGTGTGTGTGTGCGTGTGTGTGTATGTATGTGTGTGTGTGCGTGTGTTTATGTGTATGTATGTGTGTGTGTGTGTATGTATGTGTGTGTGCGTGTGTTTATGTGTATGTATGTATGTGTGTGTGCGTGTGTTTATGTGTATGTATGTGTGTGTGTGCGTGCGTGCGTGCGTGTGTGTGTGTCTGTGTTTAGGTGTGTGTGTGTGCGTGCGTGGGTGTGTGCGTGCGTTTGTGTCTATGTATATGTGTGTGTGCGTATGTGCGTGCGTGTGTGCGTACGTGCGTGTGTTTATGTGTATGTATGTGTGTGTGTGTGCGCGCGTGTGTGTATGTATGTGTGTGTGCGTGTGTTTATGTGTATGTATGTGTGTGTGTGTGTGCGTGTGTGTGTATGTGTGTGCGTGTGCGTGTGTGCGTGTGTGTCTGTGTTTAGGTGTGTGTGTGTGTGTGCGTGCGTGGGTGTGTGCGTGCGTTTGTGTCTATGTATATGTGTGTGTGCGTATGTGCGTGCGTGTGTGCGTACGTGCAT
>JAWQFJ010000924.1:60000-115000 GCA_034096865.1 Theodoxus fluviatilis
ACACACACTCACATACAAAAGAAATAAACAGAGTTGAATAAGGCGACCACGTTAGTTTTTCCATTCTGATATTTAAAAAGAAAAGAAGCGAAACCAACAGATCCAGGATGATTTCTTTTAATCTTTAAAGGTGTACGTCACTTATTTATCACGTGATCAAGAAAACAATTGCCCAGGATGATTACATTTCCTCCAGCTCACACAAGATAGGCCTACTATAAGTGTAAGACTCCTGAACCCGGACGTAAAATGTGACTGAGTGCAATTGGTTAACTACACTTTAAGTCGGTTTGTCAACATCCGTACACTTTTCTTTCTTCATCTCCGTAGGTGTTGGCAATTCAGTCCTTCACGCCACCTGCTCAGGCGGAAGTGCGGGAACTGCTGCAGACATGCGCAGCAGTGCCCTTTCTGCAACGCTGCCTGCTGTTCCCCGAGGCCTACGCCTTCCCTGGCAGCAACGAGCTGGAGCGGCTGCAGAACAGAGAGACCGCCGTGGAAGATGGCTGCGAACTCCTCGACCAGTTCGGACGCCCAGACGTGGAACTCGAATGACGTCGTGCCAGAGTGACGCCACTTCCGCTCTGATGACGTCACTGCTGTCGGGTGGTCGGGAAAGTTTGATGATATCACGACTTGACGACTTTGATGCTGCGAAATAGGAAGTTGAAAAAGTGATGACGTGTCTGTTCGCCCTGAAGAGATCTAATGCGTTGATGAAATGTACTGCAAGACGGATTCAGTATTGTGCTTTGCCAATTGAAAGAAGATGAAGTTACATTGAAAAGAGAAGAAAGGTGTGGCATAAAAGTAACTTGTAAATGTGAACAATCAAAACGAAAAGAATATGCAAATGCTAAGGCAGAGTTAGCTTATAATGCAAATTCACCTTCGTCAGGTGACAGTCTGTGGTATAGTTGATGGATCTTGTCATGTCTCTGTACATGGGACAGAAGGAGGAATGACCTCGTCGAAATGGTAAGGTCACGCCAGCAACAAGCTTATGGAAAACTTGCACACGTCTTTGTCGTCTACAGAATCGGACGAAAGGCGGGTTCGATGATGAATCCAGGCACGAACTTTGAGAACTGTCTTTGTTAGCTGCATGCTTAGAGAGTGACGACGTCTGATACAGGAAGGGATGTGCAGTGGGGTGGAAGATGCCTCTGACGGACTTGGACGTGTAAATTGAGGACGCTCATCTCGAGTTTCAGCTTCAATTCCATTGCCCGAGCTTGCTGTTTTGTCATGTTTATTTTCCCAGACGAGTTTCCCCATCTTCCTACAACTACAAGCTTGCAGTTCAGTGGAAAAATGCGAGTGCAGGTTCGTTTACCTGTGAGGTCTTTCAACTGCGATTAATTCCAGTCTTGCACTTCCGCTGGGGATTTCACGATTCCTATACTCAACAATTACAATCACTTTTCCACAAGTAATGCAACATTTCAAATACTGCACGTATTTTGAGAAACTTTTGAAAGTTTTATTTTTCATAATCAGTCTTTTGTTTACTGAAATATCTTCCCCCCATCAAGTTGAGGACCACAACAATTATAAATTTATTCATTGTGTAAAGTAACAGCATTTTGCTCAATAATTTACGCAACATGCGATCACCAACTAAAAGTGTTTAATATAATTTGTAGCGAAATTAACATATTCCAGAGAACATTCTGAGCATAGGTTCTGATGGTGTGAATCATTCTAATTTCAAACACGTGACATTGTTTATGAATCATTCGATGAACTTTCAAAAACACAAGTTTCTCCATTTTTGAAACTGCACGGTCAGTCCAAGTATTCAATCTGACTTTTGCACTTACCGCACACATTCAGAGAGAGAGAGACCACCAACAAGACAGAGTAGAGAGAACATACATACGCTGGACTGGAGCTAAATTGGAAGTCTGCATGTACATACACGTCTTTGCTACAGCAGAACTTGTTCATGTGCTTCTTTTGCCCGATTATTTCAATGCTTTCGGCAAATGCGGTTTGGGTGGAACTGCAGTATTAACAACACAGTTCCTGAAATTTCCATTCGTCTTTGCTGTGATACGCAATGCGTTCTCCGTCCAGTCTCATTACCGTGAAAACGTGAGCCGTTTTTCCTTCTGGAAGACGCCACTTCATCTTGCAATGCAGCATAATGCATTGTTCATGCAAATACTTTTGAATAAACGTATCGTTTTGGTTTCCGCTTGATATCGTGTTGTTCAATTGAAATGTTTGTTTGTGTGATTAGATAAGTCGAAAGCTTGTCAAACCAGACACACGAATGTAATCGTGAAAAGACTAAAAAAAAAACTATGGCGATCGATCAATTAAGTGTTGTGGGACCAGCTAGCTACCCGAGTCACTGAGGTCAGCTCCGCGTTTGGCTGCCTTCAAAACTGGCCTCAAGGCTTATTCATTTCACAATGTAGCGCCATGAGCACATTCTGTGATGTGATAATGGCGCAATACAAATGAAATTACACACATACTCGAAACTATTTCAGCGTATTTGTGATGAAGCTCCGATTTCCTGTCTTTTTCAAATAAAGAAAAGAAATCCATGCTATAGTTACGAGCACCCCATTTCTTCATATTACCATCATGACCGAAGTACTTACTTAAGGAGTACAGGTCTTTGCGTATCTGTGTGCCTGAGAGAGAGAGAGAGAGAGAGAGAGAGAGAGAGAGAGAGAGAGAGAGAGAGAGAGAGAGAGAGAGAGAGAGAGAAAGAGAGAAAGAGAGAGAGAGACAGATCTTTAATGTTTGACCTTTCTGATCATCTCCCTATTACTAGTATTCCATCATTCAGATGCCAACACATGGAACTGGCACAACAAACAATTGCAGATTTTCAAATTAGACTTTTATTATGATGTAGCCATGTCCACAAATGAAAATTCCACATTTCCCAGTTCACCAATTTCCAAACTTTTTTTGGTTGGTATGCAATCTTTACCAGGTAGCAGAATCACGAGACACAATTTTATGGTGACGTTATTGGAAAAAAGGGGGAGGGAGGGGGAAGGGAAAAAGCAGATGCAACTGTAATTACAACCCTGACCCAAAACTCCTTGAAGGGAAAACGATGAATGCTGGCCTCTTAGAAAAATTCCACAGCCACTGACAGCTTCAACTGGCACAGCACTTCAGAATACGGACCACACAGAGGCAGGCAGTCACACAACGCTGCAGTCTCACATCCCCTTAGCACGCATACCATGAAGTCTGAAACCACTGACTACTGTAGAAACCTATGGTGTGAGATGCAGTGGTCAGTCAAAGGCGAGCTGGCTAGCTAGATTTGATGAGAGGGCTGTTTCACTGGACATATTATGACAACTGTTCAGATGAAGTGGGAAAGAGGGGGATGAACAGGTGGTGGGAAGGAGGTGAAGTAGGAAGGGGGCAAGGATAGTGGCGGTTTAGGCACGGAGAAAGGGAAGGACAGAAAGAAGAAGAGGGAAGGGCAAAGTCTTGAATTCAGTGTTTCAGCTTCAATGCAGGAAGAGGGGGGGGGGGGGGGGGGGGGGGGGGGAGGGGGGGGGGGGGGGGGGGGGTGGGGAAGAGAGAGAGAGATAGTTTGGGCACTGTGGAGGAAACGGTGAGGCTGATATTAATCACAAACAACGTTAAAACTGCTCATGATGAAAAATAAAATGTCTTTTCTGGTCTTCATTCAACAGAGATGCAAAGCCAATCAAGAGAACACGATTCTGACATTATTTACAATATAATCTTTGTACCAATTACAAACTAGATCATCTAGAGGGCACACCAACCTCACACTGAACACATTAACACTCAACTCCATTCTGACCTCATATTTGTACACATTGCCAGCATTTTGTTCCATGGCACATAACACAAGTCACATATTTACAGCGTTAACTGTACAAAACAGAACTGTCCTAAACGCTTACAAAAAGCAGAAATGTCGGTGTACTGAGGGTGAGGTTAGGAGGGGGAGGTGGGGGTCAGGGGTCAGGGGTGATTAGTGAGAGTGCCAATAATGCAAAATATTCTTTAAAAGAATGACTGCTCGTGCACTCATATTTTCAGTGGCACAGAGTCACAACGCTGTGCAGATCAATTCAAACTTTTAAAACATCACTACAAAAAAGTAAATAGGAAAATAATTGTCTCTGGTGCCACATAGACTTCAAACAACAGTACAGTCAAAATAATTTTGTAAACAATACACAACAACAACCTTAGGTTTGGAAGCAGCAGTGTAAAAAAGGGGGGAAATCCAAGACTGCATTCAAACTGCTTACAGGAGAACTACAGTGCTACATTCCACCTACTTTATGCTTGGACCTGCCACAACTATGTAGATATACAATGTCTGTATTTCACCCATTTAACAACCCTTTTTGCTCTCAAAGCAATACAAGAATTTTTAGAAACAACAACAAAACCAACTTCCCACAACTCAATGAATCAGTTCATCATAACATGGAATAACTGCAGGAACTACGAGTCAATTGATCTTTTTCCTTCTTTCAACAAGCTTGAATCTCGTCACCACTACCTGATATTCACTGCAGATAGATCTTAAGACGGAGCATGAAATCCTACACTAAGCCACTTCTTAGATTTACTCCACTGCTTGTGCCTGGATCAATGCAAGGGCACACGGGAGCCAGCCATATTGTTTTAAGTGGAGAGCTCGGCCTGCCTGAAGTCCCCCCCACTGCAGAGACCCTCACTACCAAAACTGCCCTTCCCAGCACTTAGGCTTTGAAGGTCATCTCAAACAGGACACTGCCAGGCACTGTATAAAACAGACTCCACCAGCAAGTCTGAAGTCCCCCCACTGCAGCGACCCTCACTACCAAACACCGCCCTTCCCAACACTTAGGCTTTGTAGGTCATCTCAAACAGGACACTGCCAGGCACTGTATAAAACAGACTCCACCAGCAAGTCTGAAGTCCCCCCACTGCAGCGACCCTCACTACCAAACACCGCCCTTCCCAGCACTTGGGCTGTACAGATCATCTCAAACAGGACACTGTAAAACAGACTCCACCAGTAAGGCGCCTGGTGATTGATTCCTCTATTCACTCACTGCCTTGCCCTGCCAGCTTGGAAAGACCACGACTTCCGCCACGCCAAAAGTTGCAGGTCTACGCCCAGTGACTGCCTTGCCCTGCCAGCTTGGAAAGACCCACGACTTCCGCCACGCCAAAAGTTGCAGGTCTACGCCCAGCGACTGCCTTGCCCTGCCAGCTTGGAAAGACCCACGACTTCTGCCACAACAAAAGTTGCAGGTCCTCGTCCAATGACTGCGTTTCACACGCACCACACCTCCCTCACTGCTGTCAAGATCTAGCTGTAAGGACTGCTCTTTTTCTACACAAGCGCAGGCCAGTTGCCTCTCTCCTTCAAACAGTGTCCTCCTCTCCGTGATGTTCAAACAGCCATGAAACTCCACTCTGGGTGAACAATGAATCCGCCACAGCTTTTGCCATTTATCATTCTGACACTTTGCAATGTTTCAGCATGAAACAGAGCAGCAGATATCATGATTAACATGCAAGATGTCTCATACTTGGGACATCCTATTAGAAAACTAGGCACCGTTTTAACCCATTATGACCTACAGCGTGTGATGAAAACGGCTTCCTAAAACCTGAGTTTTTTTCAGGAAAATATATAAAGTCAACAATACTCATTGAAAAATGTATATCTTCACTTCTACACTTCCTAGAAACAAGAAGTACACCACTGTCAAATGCAACGTCTGCGTAGTATCCGGTCTGAAAGGGGGATGTAGTGCACGTGTAGAATTTGGTCATAATGGGTAAATAAAACTTTGGATGTCGACTAAAAAGATCACAAAAACATGTACAATAGAGCCCTATAACTTTGCAAAAATTCAGTTAAAAAAAAAAGCCCTTCCAATTTCTCATTGCAATATGTCTGGATGCTACATATGTCCTCTTCAATAAGTCACATAAGAAATGAGATGACCACAACTGTTCCCTACACCAAGTTTCACTGACGACAAGAGACAGTTGTCCTGTGCCAATATATCCAACATCAGGCTGTCTGCCAGTCATATCAGAAACAGCAGATGAATCCTACAGTCACCATCTGCCAGAGTCTCCGATCCCGCATCATCCACTTTCCATCACAACCACCACTGCATTGGAAACTGCCACCAAACACCAGCAGCTACGCCAACACACTGACACTAAGTGAGAGAAAATGCCATTACCAAAGGGAAAGCAAATCACAACAAAACTAAATCCAACCGTACACAAAAAATCTAACTTGAGGAGGGGAAGCATGTAAAACTAATCTGAATGTAGGCTGAACAGCCGTTTCTCTCCTTGTACCCTTCAGACAGCTCTTGGCAGCCCTTGGCTGCGAACAAGGCACCTTCTTGCAGTAAGGACAGATGCCCTTTGCTCCCATGGACTGCAACACCACACTCTAATCTTGAATATTGACAGACGACCTCGAAGATGCCATGAAGCTCGATCTCCTTCCCTCCCTGCTCCATCAAGCGCATCATCAGCTGTTTCGCCATCGTTGGGCACCATGCAAAAGGAGATTCCACTCCATATCTCAACATGGGAAACATGTCACTGTTGTATAGGGGAAAACTGGAGAAAAAAAACAACTATCAACCCTGAATTTTACAATATGAAATGCTAAAATTGGAGAAAAAGAAAGTCACAAACTTTATCACATAACACTGAAATCTTAAATTTCAACAACCTCCAAACACTAAATAGACGAATCATTAAAATGTATGTATACATATACAATGTCATCCAAGTGATTTCAAAATGCTCAACAACAATACGAGGTCATGAGCGAGAAGATGCAGCGCTCCATCCTTTTCAATGCGTGCGTCGGAGACTCAAGATTTGTTCAAAGCTCCCACAACAGTATCAGATTCCGATAACCAAGTTTTTTCAGCACATGCCATGCATTCAAACCTCTCTACAAATTGACGGCTGTAATGATGTCATAAGATGCACAAAGGATGACTGGAAAATTACACACACAAAGGACCTGAAATGATGCAGGTTTGTACACTACAGATTTTTCTCTACTTTTTTGGTTTTGGCACAGAACGAAAGACAGGATAATTTCAGTTGAAACAAAGGAAGGTTACACCTAATGCTGTGTCACAAGTGCTACCACCACCATCTCCGTCAGCAGATCAGACAACTTATTGCCAAATGAAATGTCAGTCCTACAAGCAGACAATTCTACAGCTTCTGAAATGAAAGTGAGTTCAGTGAATGACAAAAGATTTCACCACTTACAGAACAGTTATTCAAACAACCAAATAACGGATGACTTTATAACTATATGAGCACAAGAAAATTGGGGAGAAATGGACAATTATGTTGTTTAGATATAAATAGGTTTCCCAACTCTTGAGCGAGTCTTTTTTTTGTTCCACAAGAGAAAAGTTTCCTAGTCACCTTATCATCAAAGCCAAATCTATATGGAGTGATGTCACCCAACACACATAGGTGGCAATGCATGTACAGGGGCTTGTGGAGAACAGAACACAAACCATGGCCATCCTATCAAGTCGAGCTGTAAAAGTCATCAGAAACTCACATTTCATTCCTATCTGTGGAACACATAAGGGGCAGTAAAAAACCGACAGGTCAAAAGACGAAAATCCACAACAAATGCATCAGGTGGAGCAAAGGAAGCCCAAAGAAATTGGTTTTCAGCTGTGGTGACGTCCTTAACCAAAAACTTTAGAGGGATGCATAGCCCTCCAAGCTCTCAAACAACTGCTCGTTTCAAAAAAGGTGAACTAAAAACTACCGATATAGTAAACAATTAAGGAAAGTGCAGTGAGCAGAAAACATGCAAACTCAAATACTATATATGCTGCTATCATTAACAGGTTGGAGCAACAATGACACTCATCAAAAACAACCACTGGTTGTTCATCAGTCTTCAGGAAAGCCATTGCAATCATCACAACAGCAGCTTGTCCATTCAGGGATTCTGTGATGGCAATAAATAACATGGTACACCCACTGGGAAACCTCCATCTCTCCGCAGCCAAAGAGGTCAGACAACAGAGCAGGGGGCCCAACGCCAGGGCCAACTCAACACAGCTGCTACGGGCACTGAGACAGCTAGTGGATGACGGAAGCGAGGCCAGGGGACACAGCACCTGTCCCAGGCAGGCAGTGACTGTCTGGGGCAACTAAGGTGTGCATCTACACAGCACCTGTCCCAGGCAGGCAGTGACTGTCTGGGGCAACTAAGGTGTGCATCTACACAGCACCTGTCCCAGGCAGGCAGTGACTGTCTGGGGCAACTCAGGTGTGCATCTACACAGCACCTGTCCCAGGCAGGCAGTGACTGTCTGGGGCAACTCAGGTGTGCATCTACACAGCACCTGTCCCAGGCAGGCAGTGACTGTCTGGGGCAACTCAGGTGTGCATCTACACAGCACCTGTGCCAGGCAGGCAGTGACTGTCTGGGGCAACTAAGGTGTGCATCTACACAGCACCTGTCCCAGGCAGGCAGTGACTGTCTGGGGCAACTAAGGTGTGCATCTACACAGCACCTGTCCCAGGCAGGCAGTGACTGTCTGGGGCAACTCAGGTGTGCATCTACACAGCACAGGGCTTGGCAACAGGTGCGACTGACTAGGGCAGATGGCTGAGTGAAGCAAGAGTATCCTCCCTTTATTGCACCAGAGTGAACAATGCATGGTTGATGGCCGGCAAGAGAGATCTTCAAGGCTGAGCAAGGCCTATAGTGATAGGGATTGCCTGGAGTTTTCTCACCATTTTCTTTACATCAGTGCAACAGTGCGGATTCATCAAATGAAAAAAAGAAAAGAAAAGAAAACAGACCAGTTTTGGTTTAGTTCTGGTTTCCATCTCTACCACAGCATCTGGTAAATAAATATAGAAGCTATAGGATAAAAAAGTAAACATCTGACTTGAGTACAAACTTTGTAATGCGTTTTCCTGGCAAAAGCCACAAAGAATTACAAAAATAATGCTTCCGTTCGACCGACTCACCAAAGTAACAAAATGCAAAGTGCATGTTCCACAAAGTAATGACCATTTCATATGACTACTAAGAAATATAATACAAATGATCTTGTAGTCTTTATGTCGATGACATCAATTCCATAGGCCCACATGAACACAGTACCTAGGGCCTCCAGTGACCAATGCCGGGCAAAGGACTCTCAGAAGACAGACCTGTACAATTCAGTCTCAAGGTAGTGAACGTCATCTTCAACAACAATCCAAAATCGACGCCTGCTCGTTGAGTGTAAGAGAAGAGCAAGAAGAAACCCTACAACTCTTATCCATGCTTGACAAGTACTCAGCATGAACTTGCTGAAACCGTGAAACCCATGAGACACTACTCTGATCAGAGGAGCTGCTGAGGTAGAGAGAACACAACAAAGACATCACAGTGTACCAGCCAGTAGTCGTCAGGAGCTCATCCCACACCCATCACAACTTATCACCTGACCACGTCTGTCCCCAGTCCTTGTTCCACTGCATGCGAAAAGTGAGGAAACCCACAATGTCTTAGAAAAAGAAAAAGAAATCCCCCAAAATTATCATTGCTAATGTGATGGTGTATTACCCTTCAGAAATTCAAACTGAATCTATAATTTCTTTGTAATACTTTGAATTGTAATGTGCCTTGGCCTGAGACAAAGAACCCATTCCTGGAGAGGAAATTCTAAGAAATTTCTCTTAGCACTTCTACAGCATCAAGAATCCCAAGAGTACTAACAGTACCACGAAGATTCTTCAAGCCAAAAGCAACTATTCAACTTTAACAGTGCTGCAACCACTGGAAAAGCACAACCTTAGAAGTGCTCTAAGCAAAATCACAACTGTAGGTGGATGGCAGTTTCTAGACTCCTTTCCAAGGCATGAGTGATTTTGGCTTCAGTGTGGCAATCTCAACAGCGGCAATCTCATGCTTTTATTCCGGATTAACGGGGCCTACGAAAAAGGATGCACAATTTTAGTTTCCTCTCAGTCTAGTTCATTCATCCATACAAAAGAAAATAATTTCCTGCAAGACAGTGCTGATAGAGATTTTAAAAACCTTCCCAACATCATTGAACAACAATGCAACCAAAAAGTATCCAGAAACAGCAAACTAAAAGTTCTGGCATGTGCCCTATATAGGCAAGGAATGTTCAACACACAGCAAGCACATCCACCTCAAGGTGGGCATGGAGGCATGACCTGCACACCAGTGACTCAAGTGACACAGCTGGAGCACGGCAGTCCATGCTCTGGAAGCCGAGGGTAGCACCTTTCCCTACAGCATGGACTATGATGGGTAAGCAACGGCCAGCCTCACAATGACACTATCTGGCTGCAGTTTCTCACAGACTGTAGACGAGTCAGGATGACAGAGCAGGCTGCCTGGAGAATCTTCAGCATGAAGGTCTCTAGCTTCAGGCTACAGGTGCCTTTGGCTTCTGAAGTCCTGTAGGCCTGGCAAAGCCTTCAGGCTGGACGTGCTTTCAATGGCAGTGGTCTTCAGCCCATGGTTTTCAGGCAGCAGCAAGGCTTGAGAGAAAGGAAGGTGTCAGAAAGCAGGCTGTAGGAAGGGAGGGAGAGGGGGAGAGGAGAGGAGCAGAGGGGGCAGGCAGGTGGACAGGCGTCAGCAGCAGACTGGACTTCAGACGTTGGGGAGGATCTCCACCCACTGTACCACGTTGTGGCTCACCAGCTCCAGGTTGATAAACTTCACCTGCACAAAAACAAAATAAACAATGATCACAACAATCATTACCATCAACAGCTTATAACTTGAAATGTATGCCAGCAGCCCTATTAGTGAAGCATAACAAAATCTTAAGTCTCTTTGAGCCCAGTGTTAAGCTTTTATTGATTCAGAGACAATAAAGCCAGACCACAGCTTCCAACTTAACTTGTAAGTCCTGTAACACCCATTACCACCCAGCATGCTCAATCCTGTACTGCCCTTAGCCACCCACCCTACATGGCTGTTACTTGACTGATTTTTTCGACATATTGCATAATCCTTACAGGACTGGAGAATAAAACACGTCAATGACTTAATATTCTGATTCTACTGATCATCTAGAGACAGACAGGCCGAAGTCTCAGAGTTGAACGACCACAGCTTGGTATTAGAGCATGGAGCTCTGCAAGTGGCAAGGGCATCACTTTCACCTTGTCAATGCCATTCTCATGGACCGGGGCCCGAAGGTGAATGTAGGAGCAGCCATCCTCAGCTGTGCCCACAATCTGTGCCTGCATCAGCTGACCATTGGTCATCTCCACCAGCAGATCTGTGGCTGCCTGGCTGAAGCACTCCTCTCCTGGAACAAATGACCAGAATTGGGTCAGACAAAAATACATTCTACAGAACTGTATTCCATCCATTCTGATGAATGCTGAAACCCAAGTCCAGCAAACTGTAAAGGTGTTCACCATTCCATCACACAGCATTCCTTCTATCAAGCTTTTCTGGAGTTAAGTTTTTAATTGGTCAAACTTTAGGCACCCATAGCAAGATATCTGCCTCAAAGTATTTGGCAAGTCACCATCTTGATGAATCTCTCTCTCTCTCTCTCACATGCATGCGTGCATGCACACACACACTAACATGAATGCACACACATCCATGCACATACACACATCCCTCCACACACACACACCCCCTCCACACACACACCCTCCAACCCCCCCCCCCCCCCACACACACACACTCACCCACACCCTCCACACACACACCCCCCCTCCAACCCCCCCCCCCCCCCCCCCCACACACACCCACCCACACCCTCCACACACACACACACAGAGCTTTTTACAGAAGGTGCTAGGACTCACCATTTAAGGGAGAGATGTTGCCCATGTAGCACTCTATGGCCTGGAAGGGCACCGACATGAAGTCCTGCCTGTGAATGCAATGGACCACAACTCATTCTGTGTCCTGCCTGTCAATGCAATGGACCACAACTCATTCTGTGTCCTGCTTGTGAATGCAATGGACCACAACTCATTCTGTGTCCTGCCTGTCAATGCAATGGACCACAACTCATTCTGTGTCCTGCCTGTGAATGCAATGGACCACAACTCATTCTGTGTCCTGCCTGTGAATGCAATGGACCACAACTCATTCTGTGTCCTGCCTGTGAATGCAATGGACCACAACTCATTCTGTGTCCTGCCTGTGAATGCAATGGACCACAACTCATTCTGTGTCCTGCCTGTGAATGCAATGGACCACAACTCATTCTGTGTCCTGCCTGTGAATGCAATGGACCACAACTCATTCTGTGTCCTGCTTGTGAATGCAACGGACCACAACTCATTCTGTGTCCTGCCTGTGAATGCAATGGACCACAACTCATTCTATGTGGGAATAGCACTGTCATAGCACTGAACAATTCTACTGGCATCATGCATGCAGTTCATGTCAGCAAATCATGGAAAGCAGAAATCCAACAAATATTCCACATAGCATTCAGTCACTTAAGGACAGGAGCATAGTTTCCTCATCTCATCTGAATCATAATATGATCACGAGTAGTTTTTTGTGACAACTATATGGTTGCTTCAGAGTACACAGAGCCCTCTCGCAGAATAATATGATCATGAGGAGTTTCTTGTGAGAGCTACATGGTTGCTTCTTGATGACCTGTGGAGCAGTACATGGGACTGTTACTCTGGAATTCCCTTCAGCAACAGCAACAGCTGTACTGAACATGCCTTACACTGCATAACACCAGCACCCCCAAGTGCTCTGCCCAAATTCACATTGCCCGTAAGAAGGGGTGGGAGTGGGGTGGGGGGGTCGGGGTGGGGGTAGGGAGAAATAAGGTTAAAAAAAAGGTTTTAAATTAGGTTATTAAAAAGTTTTGAAAAAGAAAAAGAAAAAAAGGAAAAGTCTTTTAAAAAAGAGGAAAATAAGCGAAGAAAAGGAAAGAAATGAGAAGAAGAAGAAGAAGAAGAAGAAGAAGAAGAAGAAGAAGAAGAAGAAGAAGAAGAAGCAGAAGAAGAAGAAGAAGAAGAGGAAGAGGGAGGAAAGGAAGAGGAAGAAGAAGAAGAAAAACGAGGAGGAGGAGGAGGAGGAGGAGGAGGAGGAGGAGGAGGAGGAGGAGGAGGAGGAGGAGGAGGAGGAGGAGGAGGAGGAGGAGGAGAAATGTGGTTACCTTAAGATGGCAAACGATAGGTTGACCTGAACTAAAAAAAAAAGTGTATCTATTTATCTTTGTTTTATAGAAGAGGCTGGACTGAACATAAATCAAGTTCCTCTTTCACTGAAAACACATTTTAAGGGGGGATATGGCAGTGCCTATAGGGCTGGAGTAAAGCAGTTCTTTTCTAAATACATAATTATTTTCATATCAAAGGTACACATGTTGGGTATTAAAAACTGTGAAGATAAAAATTTTTTAACCTTCTGTTGCCATGGAAACCTTCCAAGATGGCCGCCACATGCAATATATTTAAAAATACAAAACTCAAAAACTACAACTCATAACTACACCATTTTTATTATTCAGCAAGATACACATCAACTCAAACTTTTTACAGAAGGGCATCAATTTCTATGCAGTCTAACCAATTTTCTGAATTTGAGGTCCACTATCCCATAAGCTATGCCGTGAAAACCCTGTTTCCCAGACACATTTTAGACAATTACAACAAGAAGAATGGGAAAATATCAATATTCTTCTGTAAGAATGAAGGAAACATAAGAAAGAATAAGACCTGTAAATTGCAGGGCTGTATCATGCTTCCCTTTTTTTCCTTGTATTTTCAAATATAGCAAAAACCGTATTTTGAGAAATCAAGGAAAACAAGATTCAATGTCTTAGTATTCAATAATCAAACTTCCCCAGTCATATGGCATTGCTGGCCCCTCATTTTGAAACATATGAACAACCTCCACAGCTAATATCTAGACAAAATCTTTCCTGAAACTATTTATAAAAAATTACAGACACTATAAAACCGAGTTGGACAAAACGCAAAATAAATGCTTATCAGCACAATGACTGATTAGACTGAAGAAATCAACTGGATGAATAAATACAGCAGATTCATGCATGAAAATCTCAATATTATTCTGTAATAATGAAGGAAACATAAGAAAGAATAAGACCTGTAAATTTCAGGGCTGTATCATGTCCCCTTTTTTCCCTTGTATTTTCAAATATAGCAAAAACCGTATTTTGAGAAATCAAGGGAAAAAGATTCAATGTCCTAGTATTCAATAATCAAACTTCTCCAGTCATATGGCATTGCTGGCCCCTCATTATGAAACTTGAACAACCTCCACAGCTAATATCTAGACAAAATCTTTCCTGAAACTATTTATAAAAAATTACAGACACTTCAAAACCGAGTTGGACAAAATGCAAAATAAATGCTTATCAGCACAATGACTCTTTTGTGCCAGGTCCCATCATAAGATACACTAATGTCTATGATGGGAATCTCTCCTCCACCAAGGCTCTCCTGAAGGTCTGCATCAGTTGCTGAGTAGGCCTCTCTGACAGCAGCAGCAGCACGCTCCAGGACCTCTGCACCCTCCTGAACTTCAACTTCTGCAAATTGCAAGACATGGACTAAATATATGATCATATTCATAAATACTAACTGAAAACAAAGCTTAGATGACTGCAATAATCAATTCATAGGAAGCAGTATTCATGGATTTAGAATCATGTCAGAACGCGACAAAATACCAATAATTATACACAGATCAATGTAAGGAATTTAATTGAGCAAGATGATTGTTTTTCTTACCTGTCAGTAGCCGGTCGTGGCGCTGGAAGGTCTTCTTGTGCATTCCTGGCAATCCGAAGATGGTGCTGAATTTCTCTAGAACCCGATGGCCTGTCCCAACCTCATGACTAAACAGAGTCATCAGTCTGTTGACTTCAAATGCCACGTTCTTCTTTGTGGACCCTCCCACTCTTGGAGAACTCAGTTCATCGGCTCTGAAGCCGCATTTGTGACACAGGAGCTCCAATTTAGTGGAAAATCCTTGATTTCCACCTTCACAGATGCCTACTTCCAGTTCATTTTCAAAACATTCTGGGCAAGGAACTTGTGCCAGCAGTTTCGTCAACTGATCCACGTGGGAAATCAGCCACTTCTGAGACTGAGCATCTCCACAGGCAGTGTCTGCACTTCTGCTTGCTGCTATGTCCAATTTCTTCCGAGATGCAGAAACCGAAGTTGATTCACTAATTCCAGCTTGGGAAGTGGATGGAAACGGTTCTTGAGTTGCACAATCAGTCGACGAAGTGGATGGGACTGGAGAATCTGTTGTTGACATCGGTGCAGGAGGTGAAATAACTGATTGCTCGTGCCGTGGAGAATCAGTTGACATCGGTGCAGGAGTCGAAATAACCGATCGATCGTGCCGCGGAGAATCCGTTGACATCGGTGCAGGAGGTAGATCCTGCCGTTTTGCAGCCCTGGCAGCTTCTAACTGCCTGCTTCTAACTAGTTTTCCTTTCCTCGGCATTTGGCTTCTTCAGTGCACCAAAATCACAATAATAATACACGCGAAGAGTTACGAGTAGATTCTGCAATCAACCTGAGGCGCCATGTTGTCGTCATGCAGTGGAGAATTGTGGGAGGAATCCTAAGCTTCTGATTGGCCCACGTGACCATTTCCTTTGTTCTCCCGCAAAATAGGCTCTCCTATTGAGGTCAACCACGCTATCATGAGTTAGTATAGAGGAGTTCTCTCCCTTGCAGCATTCTCCTAATGGAAAGAGCTACAAAATGATACCAAACATGTCGGCATTCAAGCTTCGATCGTGTATGTTGTCAAGTGGAAAACAATGACACCGTCAGCCCCAAAAAGCAAAGAAACAATTTATTTCGGTGACAGGTAGTGTACATTTTAATATTTTATAAATATTTTCGAGCACATTTCACACTTATAAAGACCGGCGCTGGTTAGTAGGATGGTTATGCAACTCAAATCTGCAATAATCCCAACATCGACGAAAATCAAGAAAATAGTGAGTTTGCACTGCCGTATCCCCCCTTAAATGTAAAAGGGGGATTTCCTGAGTGCTCCGAAGGGCATGGAAAATAGGACAGCATGCAGTGTGATTTTTTTTTCATTTTTTTTCCAACAACAACAAAACAAATTGGGTCAGCAGAAAAATTAGGGTCGGTCAGGTTACTGTAGCCAAAACTTTTTTTAAAAGCCCAATGCAACCTGCAGTCAGTGCCCCAGGGAGCTCACCCTATGCAACATGCAGCAGAGTGAATTTGGGATGAGTGAAATGTGCAAGAGTGGACATTTTCACACCAAAGCTTACCTTATCTGTCGAAGATTATTGATGGGGGCAACCTCGTAGTAGCCATGATCCAGATACATGATTTCACACTCATTGTCATCTATGACTCGAACCAACTGCACCCTGTACCACCCGTCATTGTAGGGTGCTGCACAGATCACATTGGCTGCAAACAAAGAAAAGATGAACTTTCATATCTATTTGACCACACACACTCACCAAGCAACACAGCGAGACAAATCAATGCAACTATTCCAGTTGAACTTTAATGGGGGGGAAAAAAAAAGAGAAAAAGATGTAGGTGTACAAAGGAAAGTGCTCTCTGAACTCTCAGTGAAGAGGTTCCATTGGGGGTGGGGGTGCAAAGAGGAGGAGAAAAATGAGGAGAAAAATGATGATGATGATGATAATGAGGAGGAGGAGGAGGAAGTAGAGGAGGAGGAGGAGGATGGAGTGAAGGAGGTTTGAAGGGGACAAGGTTGGAGGAGCATGGATGAGGAGAAGGGTGGGTGGGGATGAGAGGAGGAGGAAGAAGAGGAGGAAGAAGAGGAGGAGGAGGAGGAGGAGGAAGAAGAGGAGGAGGAGGAGGAGGAGGAAGAGGAGGAGGAAGAGGAGGAGGAGGAAGAAGAGGAGGAGGAGAAAGAAGAGGAGGAGGAGGGGGGAGGAGAGAGATTGATTCTTTATTTATCAAGAATGGAATTTCAGGCATTTCTGCCTATTTTACAAATTGTCCTTGCTAATAAAGAATGAACAATCCTGGATAAATGGGGGAAAAAGAAAGAAAAAAAACAACAACATAGTATCAGGTAGTACGAGAGAGAGAGAGAGAGAGAGAGAGAGAGAGAGAGAGAGAGAGAGAGAGAGAGAGAGAGAGAGAGAGAGAGAGAGAGAGAGAGAGAGAGCCAGCCAAATACAACTCTAACTACACTTTCAAATTCATGTCCAAATACACTGGGGGAAAAACATCTTTCCAATTTCAACACTGAGTTAGTGCAGTAAATCTTCATAGGCCATGGCCAAAGTGACTCTCTTGAGTACCTCCTATTTCAGGTGAAAAATGCAGTCTGCTTGGTAGTGCACCTCTCAGAAATGCCATCTCTAAAACCAGCACACAGACTGGTACAAACTACAACCAGCACACAGTAGGTAGTGGCAGCGAAAATCGAAATATCACTATTGAATAGGATATTCTGATTTATTATGATTCTACTATATGACAATTAAAACAAAAAAAATTTAAGGCTCTATCATGAACAGTAATGGAGATAATGAGGTTTCAATCTGATGGCGAAAATTTGGGAGGTTGTCCTTGTACTAAAATACCATTTTCAGCCATGAAAAACTTAATGAATAAGACGGAATATGTAGTCTATGTTAATAAAAACCGCTGGCGCTGAACCTCCAGGTTTTGGCATTGGAGGGATAAAAAATCCTTCTTTCTCCTTCACCAATATCCAATCTCTTCGAAATTACGTCACGTTATTCGACGTCAAATGATCACGTCACACATGCCAAAACTTCCCTTGAGTTGGGACAGAGTTCCGTCCCTTGCCTTCTTTGCAACACCAAAACGTAAAAAAAGTCACTTTCTTTTCAAACCTTGATTCTAAAAATTTGATACATTCAATCGGACCTAACTTCCAGTAAGTGTGCAAAATGTCAAGGAAATCCGTCCAGTAGTTTTTGAGATATCAGCCGTTAAGTCGGGACTGACAGACAGACAGACACACAGACAGATAAAGCTGTGAGGACCTCCAGGAAACCTGGAGGGATAAAGCTGTGAGGACCTCCAGTAAACCTGGAGGGATTAAGCATTTACAAGAGATTATATAGATTGTATTTCTGAAATAACTAGGTTATGACTACAAAATCAGCAAAACTACAAGTGCTTCAAAATGGAAAAAAAGATATTTAAAACATGTCAAACTTGAACGATTTGACTACTTTGACAGCATGTAATTACAAAATTACTGCAAAGATTCACTCTGAATCACTTCTTTATTACATAATTTTACATATACATTAAGCTCATTTTTTAAGCTCATCAAATGCAATATTAAGGAAAATACTGAGTTTCAAAAAACAAAATTAGGCTAAATATGCCATGACGGACTAGGAAATGACCGTCATGTACATATAATGGCGATAACTTTTGAACCACTCGATGGATTTACTTCTAATTTGAAAAAAAAAACAAAACAGAAAACTACATAAGAAACATGAAGAGATTAATTTAGGTTGAAAGCTTTTATATCCAATACTTTGTACAATCATAATGTAATGGTGTAAATATTATGTGAAATCTTGCATTTTTTGGCTCAATGGATGGTGTGTTTCCTTTTCCCCTGGGCCAAGATGACAGACCTCAATATGTCACACTGAACTTCATCTGAAAATAAAGATATATGAAAATAAATTTTAACAAATGTCAATATCCTCCATGCAGCCACTTATATTTCTGTTTATGTGCTCAGTAACAGTATCAAGTCTATGTTCAAGGGAAATTTTCACAATATTCTCAAGCATCATCCTACAACAGTTTCCCACACCTTCATCCAAAGTCTAGTCAATGGGATAACTAGAAGTGTATTCTTTTTCTACACCCTTTTTATATAAGTACGTGAGGGGCTGGCCATGCTGAGCTGATGGGGGGTGGGGATGGAGGGTAGAATTCCAATGTCTAGATGTGTGGAAGTGTATGTGTGTTTTTCATTTGCATATGTCATTGCAATTATGTTATCATAAATTTAACAATTAATTTTTTCTCTCTGGTACACTAATTTTTGGGGGGTATGTTTCAGAGATTGTGTAATTCATCATACAAGTATATATTAGCAGTGCTTCAGATTGTTGGCGCGCCCGCGCCATTGGCGCATATTTTATCTGAATGGCGCGTTACTTTCAATGTGTATGCGCCAGCCGGGCGCGTCATAAAAATCACCAACTTGTATCGATCCTCGGTCCGTCTGTACCACTAAGCCCCACCAAGCACATGTGGCCACCCCACGGAGTACCAAAACCGACGCCAAACCGATGAACAGGCCTCAAATGTCGACAACGTCAAGTCAAACTGCTGCATCGCTCTGTGTGATTGGCTAATAGCCAGCAAACAACCAATCAGCGAACATCTATCAGTTTACCTTGCACAGACTCTCACACGTGTGAGGAATCAAGATGCCACCGAAGAAAAGGCTTAGAAAAGAAACTGAAGAAAACCAACGTCAGTTGACGTTGTCTTCAATGTTTTGCAAGAATAAAGCAAGCGGTAACTGTTTAGTTTTTATCTCTTACTAGCTCCTTCCAAAGCTGATGTCCATGTGGAGCAGTGCAAGTCTGATTTTGTCAACACCTGAGTGCACTGAAACAGGACTTTGATCTTGAAGAAAAGACCTACAAGCAGTGTAAAATCACCGTTCTGGTTCAGAAAGTCTCCTCTACTCTGCTGCCCTCATTTGTAGAAGAAGTCCTCTCCAATCTGGATAAGAGATTTCCTGATGCGGAGCTGCTCCAGGCATTCAACGTTCTAGCTATGAGGCCGATTTCATTTGTTGACAAGATAAAGCTGGATGACTGGGGCATGGAATAAATGGAGAAACTTCTTCAACCGTTCGCTGACAAAAAAAAACACTCCTGGGTCTCCGAGGACCAGAACTGCTCACTGAAAACTGCTCAGCCGTTCATCAACAGAGACGATACTTGGCAAGAATGGAACCTGCTCAAGAGAACAGTTCTCAGTGAACACTTTCCCAGAGATGAGTTCGTCACCCTCTGGCAGATGATCGCCAAATTCTACCTTGCAGCTGATGAATTTGCAAATTTAAAGAAGCTGACAGCTGTGGCCCTGACACTGCCCATCCACACAGCAGACTGTGAAAGATCGTTCTCTGTGCAAAATTACGTCCAAACACAGAGGGGGGAGAGCATGCACTCTCTAGCACACACTGTGACCAGCTGATGAGGGTGTGCATTGATGGACCTATTTCCAGGACATGCCCTTTAACCGTGCAGTGCAGGTGTGGGCGGAAAGTCGCAACCGCTACCTGTTCAAGAAGAACTAGGGCACGAGACTGTCCTAGGTCCTATTGATGGAGTTATTCAGAAGGAAATACCGTGGACTGTTGTGTATTTGTGTGTGTAATTTGCTGGATGGCAGAAAACAAGTTGAGACTAAACTCTTTGGACTCGCTGCAACATTTTTGTGGTGTGTATGTGTGTAGAGGAGTGATTTTGTGTTGTGTTTGACTGGTTGAAGCAGATCTCTGTTAGATTTCATTGTGTTAGGCCCTAAAACCAAGTTTGTTTAAACAAAACATCATGCTACCAAGAAAGAATAGAGTGGAATTTGAGTGATCATGAATCTGTGTCCACAGAACGAAATGTTAAAAGAGACAATAAAACAACTGAAAGACACACAGCTTGACATGTTTGTTTATTTATTTATTTATTTTTTATTTTTTTATTATTCATTTGTGTGTGTGTGTGTGTGGGGAGGGGGGGGAGGGCTGTAGGGGTGTCATGTGTGGGGTGGAGGGTCATTCTGTTTGAAGTGAAGGTTTGATTGTTAATGACCCATGTTTTTCAAAATTGACCCATCATTTTGCCTGGCCATGGGTCATTGGGCCCATGAAGTCTAAAAACAATCTGAAGCACTGTATTAGTTTCCTCCCTCCCTGTGTGTGTGTGTGTGTGTGTGTGTGTGTGTGTGTGTGTGTGTCCTCCCCCTACCCCATCCCCCCTTCCCCCACCCATCTCCAAGGCAGGAGGCAAGAAGCATTATCTAGGTCAGCCGTCTGTCAGCCGTTTCTCCTCTTGGACTCTTTCAACACTTGTCTAACATGGCTGGCCTATGCGGAATACTATGTGTGCTTTGCCTGTCTGCTTATTATCAGTGGTAGTGCTCACTGGGTGTGTGTGTGTGTGTGTGTGTGGAGAGAGAGAGAGGGAGAGGAGAGAGAGGAGGGAGCTGGGGAAGGGAGAAGAGAGAAGAGTGGGAGGGTGGGAGAAGAGGGGGGGGAGGGAGAGAGAGAGGGGGGGAGTGGGAGGAGAGAAGAGAGTAGAGGTGGTGTGGAGAGGAGGGTGGAGGGAGGAGAGAGGGAGGGAGGAGAGGAGGAGAGAGAGGAGAGGAGAGAGAGAGAGAGAGAGAGAGAGAGAGAGAGAGAGAGAGAGAGAGAGAGAGAGAGAGAGAGAGAGAGAGAGAGAGAGAGAGAGAGAGAGAGAGTAGTATAATTATCGCAAGAATTATACATGTACAATTTCTTAAACATACTAAAATGGGTAAATAGTGTACCAGAGAAGCAAAATTTAAATATTGAACTTGAAGTAACTACAATGACATATACATAAAAAACAATTTTCTAAACATCCAAATGTTAAAAACAAATAACAGACATGTAGGCCAAAGCCTCTTGGTGTACACTCCCTCCCCTACTCCCCCACCCCCAATCAGCCGGAACTCCTCCAATAGAGAGATTGTATTGGATTGATGGTGTTTTACGGCCTATCAGCCTTTGTAGGCTTTGAAAGGCCAATAAGCACGAACATCACTAGAACGGTTTAGAGTAAACGCAAATCAAGTCACGGTGTCCCTAGTTATTCGCCTCTTATAAATCGCGTAGAGAGATGCAGTGGGTCAATTCTTACCCCGAACCCACAGGGGGTCTCTAATAGAGAGAGAGAGAGAGCAAGTCACAAGAGAAAACTGCCGATTCTGTGCAAAATTAATGATTCAAATGCTTTGGTTGGTGGCGTGGTAGTCTTTGGATACCATGGTTGACTCGACTGGGCAAGAGCATGTGTATATCCCCGATCGACGAGGTTATCTGATTGGCTTGCATGAGGTTTGCATGACAGTCAAAAATATTAAACGTGCATTTGTTGCATTCAGCATAAATTCCTCTTTCCCATGTATGCAAAGATGCTTGTGTATGTTACCGATTGTCTGCTAACGCTATTTTGATTTTTATGTTGATCGAGCGCAAAAGCATGCTGTTCTGGTTGCTATAGTATTAGTAATCAAGGCGGCATTCACATATTATGGTACTGACTATGCACTATTCCCAAGGCGTAGACCACTTCTCATTGATTTTGTTGATTTAATTCAACAGGTAATTGCTTCTCATTTCAGCGCAGTTAATTAAATCTTACGCATTGGTTCTTTATTGATGTGTTCTTGTCACGCGTGTGTGAGAACTGCGTCGCAAATGTTGCTTTATGTCGACACACCGCTCAGTGCCCAAGTAGGCCTACTTGCATGTGCAAAAATACGAATGAAATGGTGCTGCAAGAATCAACCCGGGGGTTTGGGGATACAGAGTCATCCATGCACACATTCCCCATGTGGTTTGGGGGTCAGAATAGATCCACCGCGTCTCCCTACGCGATTCGTAAGAGGTGAATAAATAGGGACATCGTGACTTGATTTGCGCATGTATTCTAGTGATTCTCGTGCTTAATGGTCTTACATAGCCTAAAGAGGCTGATAGGTCGTAAAACTCCGTCCGTCCATCCATGAGTTATCCCTCGTCAAGAAAACGCTTTTGTCACTATGGCGCCCACATTGCGCAGGGAATCCGACACAGCCAGACACGAGACCATTGACACGTGGTCAAACAAAGAGGTGAAGGGCCAGTGTCAGACTATAATTCTTGAACAACAAGAGGAGAGTGACCAATGAAGTCTGGCGATACTTCGTAGTCTAGGTCTGACTAGGCCCGAAGAAGGAGCTTGGTTCCGAAAGCTTGCCTTGACTACGAAGTACCGCCAGACTTATTTGGTCACACTCCTCTTTTTGTTCATTGACACGTGGGACACGGTGAAGTGCAAGTCTTGCTCCCTTCAAGTGCTAGGTGTCCCTCTCCACCTGAACTGGATACCTCACTGGGAGCTACGTCTGACTGACCATGCGTTTTCAGTCACTAAATCACGTCAACTTCTCGAGAGCTTAACACGTCCTCTGATCATTTGAGAGAGGCCAGCCCATGCCAGAGAGACCCATTGGGTGGCAGTGTAGATTTATTAAGATAACGTCTGCAAAATGTCACGATAAAACTTATTTCCATATAGGTATTTAAAAAAAGACTAAAAATGAGTAGTTCACAGGTGAAAGTGCATGTATATTAAGTTAAACGACAAGTCTAGCAGATACCGTACTTTTTCAAATCGAAAGCATGCTTTATTAAGATGCTTCACAAGGCATATCGCAGGATTTTGCACACGGGCACTGCTGAATTCAGTCAAGGACAATGAAATTTTTTTACTTAGAAGTGGGAGAAATCATATCGTGCTCTGATACTGACGTAGATATATGACCATTTGTGACTCTCCATCGCTAAATGAGTCAGTTGCGCAGTCGAGTCATTTTGCGCAAACCGCCCACAAAGGAGGTGGGGGTTGTAGTGGTCGACTTCAAGATTTGGGTTTTTTTGCTTCTCTAGTCCCTTCTTCATTGTATGAGTAAGTTTCGTGTTTGAAATCAACATGTAAGAGTATGCTTTATGATGTTTTTTGAGTGTGTTGGTAAATCATTTACAAGAAAACGTCTGCGAACCGATCGTCAACATCAAGCATTTTCTCAGTTTTGTAGCCACCACTGCAACAGATCGACGGGGGAATACCCTAGGCTGCCAACCAAAGCCAAAAACCACTGCTTCATCTCTGTGGCAAATTGCATGAGTCTAGAATAAGGGTTGCTAGGGAAAAAGGGGGAATAATGTATGTAAACTTAAAACGCGTTTTTCTCAAAAAGCGTATTTTTAGGGTGTCGATCTTCAAAGTCATGTGAAATCGTGTAGGGTAGTCATATGTTCATGATTATTGCACCATTGAGAAGCTTTTTGTGTGCTCTTTTTGAAAACATACAGATATCAAAATGTTCAAAATGCAACGAGTGACTCATTTCGTGATGGAGGGTCACATATAATGGGATTCCCTTGTTTCAAAGAGCTGAATTGAATGGGTACCCCGCATTCATTAGTTGGCGGAAGTTTTGCACGACCTTTCTGGCATTAACCCTTTCCGTGGTAGTCGCGAACTGGTTCGCGATAAGCATTGCCGGCTGTCAGTGGTTATCGCGGACTAGTTCGCGGGCCACACCCGCTCAACTGGAGGCATTCCAGCATTGCACAAGGCCCTTCTATTTATAGCCTGATGGATCGTGAAGCAAGATAGGACCTTTGTTAACGCTCAAAAGTAGGCCGATTGCCAACAGAGGTCACATGGAAGCTGGGTGCGAGAAGAGGATGCATCGGTGCGGGCTCATAACGCACAACTGATGTCGAGTGATCTGCCGGATGATCTGTACTTGCGCTGCCACTCTTTTCCTCCTTTGCAAGTCTTGCTTTCGCTAGCTGCCGATTTCTTTGGTTGCTTTTCTTTCCTTTGAAGGCATGTACAGTGTGATACTATTATTTAGGCCTGGTAACAGCGTTAAAAGTACGAGAGAGCGCTTAAGAGTCGAACGAAAGGCAGCCATCTTGTCTCCAAGCATTTGGAGCGAATGGAGCTCTCTCATTGGTTCATTCGTGTCAGCTGACCTGAAAGGCTTGAATCTATCCCTTGCAAATGATCATATAGCTCTTTGTACACGAAGCCAAGAGCAGTTATCTCCCTTGCACTGGTTAAATGAGATTCCGCGCTTTCGATCGATACCAAACATGCGAAGGTTTGTTCAAAGTTTCTATACGTTGCCAAGGCCCAAACATTGGCATTTTATGAGCAAAAATTGTGCAACAACACTTTTGTAAGGGTGGGTCATCTGTTTTATTTATGGTTTTTGCACAGAAAGATGCTATTTTCAAGCTCAACCTTACTAGATTGGCATTGTTGAATCATTGTAACAATGATTGTTGAGGGTTCAAAGAGTGCAAAAAACCACAAATCTCAAAATCGACCATGCAAGCCCAAATGATCAATTTTCACTGCCGTGTCTCCCCTTTAGATATTCATAAATAAATGCATGTTCATTACACAGAGGAAATGCTTGCTTTGTGGTATTTTGTGTCCAATTCTGAGCATTTTTTGTACACATTGTATTTGTCAATGTTTAATAGTTTCTGAGCTATGTTAGTTAGAAAAGCGGAGGGGTGTTTTTGAAAAAACAAGTCTGTAATAGCACCACTGGTGGACAGACAGAGCGTTTTTATGACACCACGGTAAGGGTTAATAGTCTGTCCATAGCATTTTTAGCATAAATTCCTTTTTCCAATGTATGCAAGGATGCTGGTGCATTATATTCCTGATTGCACACATGACTTAGATTTAGACCGCTCCCTACAGTAAACAAATGCGACTTGGATTTCATATTGATTGACAGTGACAGATTTTAGGTTTAGAAAACGAGACTACTAACTTTCCCCTTCTGATATGAATTATTTTTTAATAGTATCAACAGATTAACGACATTAATTGTCTTTGCTCAGTTAAAGCCCCACACACATCATGTTTGTAAATGGCGCGTAGCCAGTGACTGTTGTAAGTGTCGGCGCTTCCCGGTAATGCTCTCTTTCCCTCTTCTGTGCCCTCATATTCACGCCCCAATGATTATGAAATAAGCAGAAAAGAAAGATGAACATGAATCCTTTTTTTGCGGTAATATTTTCTAACAAATGTGATACTTGCACACCACAGCAATCACATACACTCGTAAAGCGCTTCCTGCATTAAATCAAGTGCGCTGCCGCTCCTTACGCAGTTACGGTCGACTACATCGGTCAAAAACAATTTTTCGGGAAATGGGTAGTTATTTATGGGGGTGGGTGGTGGGTGTCGCTAGTAGGGAGTAGTACCGTTTTCAATAAAATAAATAAATCTCTCTCTCTGCGCTCGCACGTGTGTGTTTGTGCATGTATGTGTGTGTAGGCTATATGATACAACAATAGTAAAGAACCAACAAGGTAAATTTCGCTTCAATTTACTTACCGAGAACGTCAAGTAGATCGCAAAACTTCAAATTCAGAATTCGTTGAAGTCGACATCTCGGAAGCCGCCATCTCTGGGCTGATGCACCGCGCTTGGAAATAGGGTACCTAGGTTTGAAGGCCGGGCGAATTTGGGACATACTAGCCAACCTAAAACCAATACGTCATTCCTAAAGGTAATTAAATTATCTTTCATCTGAGCCTAAAGATTGCGGTTGTCAAAGCAGAGCTTCTTGATGTAATTTAACAAAATGTCGGACACTTCCTTGATTTTTTCGTTTTTAGGGGTTTATACTTTAGAGATATGGACGGATTTTGGTATCATTCGATTTATTACTTAATTATGTGTACATTGATACCAAATTTAGCATTGTGCGATGTCTGTCCCAAATTTGCCAGGCGAATAAACGGAGTACAATAAAACTCACCCGTTGCCGCCTCGGCTGGAAAAGCGGGATTTTCACTATTGTGCAGCTTCATTGTATCACTATATTTTGGTGTGGCGCTTTAAAAATACTAATGCTTTAATGATAAACGTACATTCAATTGAAAGAAGAAAGAAAGTTCTTTTTATTTTTGCTCTAAGTATGGTTGACTATATGTATGTACAGAGCATGTGTATGCAAATGTGTATGCTACTGTCTTTTTTGTTTTATATGTTGTTACATGCGCTTAGTACCACTGGATAAGGCACATTATAAATACTATAAATTATAACAATAATTATTATTATTATTATTATTTCTGTGTAAGTTACACATCTGTATTACTTGTGTAAGCCAAACAGCCCCGGTGAAAATCGTCAATTTTGGCTGTTTTGTACGTTAGATTGCACTATAGTGCGGCGCTGCCACTACCTACACACAGACTGCTACAAACTACAGCCAGCACACAGACTGCTACAAACTACAGCCAGCACACAGACTGCTACAAACTACAACCAGCACACAGACTGCTACAAACTACAGCCAGCACACAGACTGCTACAAACTACAACCAGCACACAGACTGCTACAAACTACAGCCAGCACACAGACTGCTACAAACTACAGCCAGCACACAGACTGCTACAAACTACAGCCAGCACAGACTGCTACAAACTACAGCCAGCACAGACTGCTACAAACAACCAGCACACAGACTGCTACAAACTACAGCCAGCACACAGACTGCTACAAACTACAACCAGCACACAGACTGCTACAAACTACAACCAGCACACAGACTGCTACAAACTACAGCCAGCACACAGACTGCTACAAACTACAACCAGCACACAGACTGCTACAAACTACAGCCAGCACACAGACTGCTACAAACTACAACCAGCACACAAGACTACTACAAACTACAACCAGCACACAGACTGCTACAAACTACAGTCAGCACACAGACTGCTACAAACTACAGCCAGCACACAGACTACAAACTACAGCCAGCACACAGACTGCTACAAACTACAACCAGCACACAGACTGCTACAAACTACAACCAGCACACAGACTACAAACTGCAGCCAGCACACAGACTGCTACGAACTACAACCAGCACACAGACTACAAACTACAGCCAGCACACAGACTGCTACAAACTACAGCCAGCACACAGACTGCTACGAACTACAACCAGCACACAGACTATTACGAACTACAACCAGCACACAGACTACAAACTGCAGCCAGCACACAGACTGCTACGAACTACAACCAGCACACAGACTACTATAAACTACAACCAGCACACAGACTACAAACTGCAGCCAGCACACAGACTGCTACGAACTACAACCAGCACACAGACTGCTACAAACTACAACCAGCACAGACTGCTACAAACTACAGCCAGCACACAGACTGCTACAAACTACAGCCAGCACACAAGACTGCTACAAACTACAGCCAGCACACAGACTGCTACAAACTACAACCAGCACACAGACTGCTACGAACTACAACCAGCACACAGACTGCTACGAACTACAACCAGCACACAGACTGCTACAAACTACAACCAGCACACAGACTGCTACAAACTACAACCAGCACACAGACTGCTACAAACTGCAGCCAGCACACAGACTACTACAAACTACAACCAGCACACAGACTGCTACTAACTACAGCCAGCACACAGACTGCTACTAACTACAGTCAGCACACAGACTGCTACAAACTACAACCAGCACACAGACTGCTACTAACTACAGCCAGCACACAGACTGCTACTAACTACAGTCAGCACACAGACTGCTACAAACTACAACCAGCACAGACTGCTACAAACTACAGCCAGCACACAGACTGCTACAAACTACAACCAGCACACAAGACTGCTACAAAATACAGCCAGCATACAGACAGCACACAGACTGCTACAAACTACAGCCAGCACACAGACTGCTACAAACTACAACCAGCACACAGACTGCTACTAACTACAGCCAGCACACAGACTGCTACTAACTACAGTCAGCACACAGACTGCTACAAACTACAACCAGCACAGACTGCTACAAACTACAGCCAGCACACAAGACTGCTACAAACTACAGCCAGCACACAGACTGCTACGAACTACAACCAGCACACAGACTGCTACGAACTACAACCAGCACACAGACTGCTACAAACTACAACCAGCACACAGACTGCTACAAACTACAACCAGCACACAGACTGCTACTAACTACAGTCAGCACACAGACTGCTACAAACTACAACCAGCACAGACTGCTACAAACTACAGCCAGCACACAGACTGCTACAAACTACAGCCAGCACACAGACTGCTACAAACTACAACCAGCACACAGACTGCTACAAACTGCAGCCAGCACACAGACTACTACAAACTACAACCAGCACACAGACTGCTACTAACTACAGCCAGCACACAGACTGCTACTAACTACAGTCAGCACACAGACTGCTACAAACTACAACCAGCACACAGACTGCTACTAACTACAGCCAGCACACAGACTGCTACTAACTACAGTCAGCACACAGACTGCTACAAACTACAACCAGCACAGACTGCTACAAACTACAACCAGCACACAAGACTGCTACAAAATACAGCCAGCATACAGACTACAAACTACAGCCAGCACACAGACTGCTACAAACTACAGCCAGCACACAGACTGCTACAAACTACAACCAGCACACAGACTGCTACAAACTACAACCAGCACACAGACTGCTACTAACTACAGCCAGCACACAGACTGCTACTAACTACAGTCAGCACACAGACTGCTACAAACTACAACCAGCACAGACTGCTACAAACTACAGCCAGCACACAGACTGCTACAAACTACAGCCAGCACACAGACTGCTACAAAATACAGCCAGCATACAGACTACAAACTACAGCCAGCACACAAGACTGCTACAAACTACAGCCAGCACACAGACTGCTACGAACTACAACCAGCACACAGACTGCTACAAACTACAACCAGCACACAGACTGCTACAAACTACAACCAGCACAGACTGCTACTAACTACAGTCAGCACACAGACTGCTACAAACTACAACCAGCACAGACTGCTACAAACTACAGTCAGCACACAGACTGCTACAAACTACAACCAGCACAGACTGCTACAAACTACAGCCAGCACACAGACTGCTACAAACTACAACCAGCACAGACTGCTACAAACTACAGCCAGCACACAGACTGCTACAAACTACAACCAGCACACAGACTGCTACTAACTACAGCCAGCACACAGACTGCTACTAACTACAGTCAGCACACAGACTGCTACAAACTACAACCAGCACACAGACTGCTACTAACTACAGCCAGCACACAGACTGCTACTAACTACAGTCAGCACACAGACTGCTACAAACTACAACCAGCACAGACTGCTACAAACTACAGCCAGCACACAGACTGCTACAAACTACAACCAGCACACAAGACTGCTACAAAATACAACCAGCACACAGACTGCTACAAACTACAGCCAGCACACAGACTGCTACAAACTACAACCAGCACACAGACTGCTACAAACTACAGCCAGCACACAGACTGCTACAAACTACAACCAGCACACAGACTGCTACAAACTACAGCCAGCACACAGACTGCTACAAACTACAACCAGCACACAGACTGCTACTAACTACAGCCAGCACACAGACTGCTACTAACTACAGTCAGCACACAGACTGCTACTAACTACAACCAGCACAGACTGCTACAAACTACAGCCAGCACACAGACTGCTACAAACTACAGTCAGCACACAAGACTGCTACAAAATACAACCAGCACACAGACTACAAACTACAACCAGAACACATACTGCTACAAACTACAGCCAGCACACAGACTGCTACAAACTACAGCCAGCATACAGACTACAAACTACAGCCAGCACACAGACTGCTACAAACTACAACCAGCACACAGACTGCTACAAACTACAGCCAGCACACAGACTGCTACAAACTACAGCCAGCATACAGACTACAAACTACAACCAGCACACAGACTGCTACAAGCTACAGCCAGCATACAGACTACAAACTACAGCCAGCACACAGACTGCTACAAACTACAACCAGCACACAGACTGCTACAAACTACAGCCAGCACACAGACTACAAACTACAACCAGCACACAGACTGCTACAAACTACAACCAGCACACAGACTGCTACAAACTACAGCCAGCATACAGACTACAAACTACAACCAGCACACAGACTGCTACAAACTACAACCAGCACACAGACTGCTATAAACTACAACCAGCACACAGACTACAAACTACAACCAGCACACAGACTGCTATTAACATGCATCACGCAGGCAGGGTAGGTCACTCACGCTCCACAGGGCGGGGCAGCCAGGGAATGCTGCGGTCATGGCTGTAGACGTTGGTCATGAAGCGCTCCAGGTCCTCGAGACTGGAGTAGGTGGGGTTGCCTGGGATTGTCACATACAGGTGACCTGCGTCTATGATGCTGGACACCAGCACCTCGGTGTTCACACAGGCAGGCAGCGTCACCTGTGGAAATGGGTGGATGGGTGAGTGGGTGGATGGATGTATGAATGGTGTTTTACGCCCTATCAGCCCCTGGAGGCTATATAAAGCCAGTAAGCACAAAAATCACTAGTACAGTTTAGAGTAAACGAAAATCAAGTAACAGTGTCCCTAGTTATTCGCCTCTTACGAATCGCGTAGGGAGACGCGGTGGGTCAATTCCTACCCTGAACCCACAGGAGGACCACTAAGCACGAAAATCAATGGAACAGTTTAGAGTGAATGCAAATCAAGTCACGGTGTCCCTAGTTATTCGCCTCTTACGAATCGCGTAGAGAGATGCAGTGAGTTTATTCTTACCCCAAACCCACAGGGGGAACCTGTGGCAAGGAAAGACATACATCTCACTGCGTTAGGAATCGTGTCACTAGTGCACAGAAAAGAGCAGGCAGCATCCTTTTTTGGTTTTCAATATTTTGCTCATACAGGCAGCAGGGGGTAATCTCTCATGCAATGCTAGTGCTGTGACAGGAGACACAAGGGCGGCCCTACCTGCAGAGTCCTGGGAATGAGGACAGGCATGCCCTGGGGCATGTTGATGGCGCTCATGTCCACGTCAGGGTACTGGCCCTTGGGGAACTTGCGTCGAACCAGCTCCAGAGCCTTCTGCACCTCCTGCGCTGAGCCTGCCAGCAGACACACACTGCCAGCTTCCAGCCAGAGTAACTACTACAGGGCATGCAGCTAGCCTGATAGCAGACACACACTGCCAGCAGACACACACTGCCAGCAGACACACACTGCCAGCAGACACAGCCTGCCAGCAGACACACACTGCCAGCAGACACACACTGCCAGCAGACACACACTGCCAGCAGACACACACTGCCAGCCGCCAGCCAGAGTAACTACTACAGGGCATGCAGCTAGCCTGCCAGCAGACACACACTGCCAGCAGACACACACTGCCAGCAGACACACACTGCCAGCTTCCAGCCAGAGTAACTACTACAGGGAATGCAGCTTGCGCACACAGACAGCACCCACTCCCCTGCATTCTGGCAGACTCTCTGAGCCCTTTGTAGTCACCCTTCCAGGTTTGTTGTGCTCCCTTTCAGACAATCTTCAAAGACTTATTGAACAGCAAGCAGACACACAACTATCATTCACAGGTTCTGATGACATCGACAGTTACTGTCCAACTCGGGCAATTTTCCTGCTACACCTTTCACTATCTCTGTGTGTATGTGTATCATCTGTGTGTGTGTGTGTGTGTGTGTGTGTGTGTGTGTGTGTGTGTGTGTGTGTGTGTGTGTGTGTGCACACATGTTTCTTCACCTCAAGGGAGATAAGTGTAAAAAAGCATTCCTCTGCAGGCAATTGCTCAAGGGCAAATCCACTTCATAATCACAATCCCTTGCACATAATGCTAACAGCCTGTCATCCCTCAAATCAGCACTTTCTGTCATCCACATTTGTATGTGCTACTGCTACTGTACCGGATCTGGTGCACTATATTCTTAATTGCTAGTAAACAGTCAGTCATTAACTGAGCTTTCTCAGGAAAACCTGTTATATCAAGAAAACTTGAATAACACGTGATAGGCTTGGTTGACTCATCAAATAAACCATGATACTTCAACACTGATCAACATTTACAAAGTCAAGCAAGCATTAATTAACCCTTACCATGGTATCATAACTCATAAACTGGCCCTCGGTGGCAAATTAACAGACTAAAAAACAACTCCCACCACCTCACTTCAATCTATCATTGCTCCTAAGCTGTGCAATTTACACAAACACTATGTATTGATCAAATATTCAAAAATGAACAAACACTACATAAAACTAACTCCTGACTTTCTAATTTCATCTACATTATTGATGCATTAATTTACTTATTTACTAAAATTAGAAACCATGAGAACTTTTTGCAGTTCTAATTGATCAAGCACAATTATACATATCAATCAATTCCTATAAATTTTAATATATATTTTAAAATTTCATGTGATAGTTTCATCATCTGTCCATTTATCTAACCACATTTATAAACAATCCATTTAATTAATAGAGACAACAGATAGGGCATCTGGCACATATTAGTATGCGACTAGACATATCAGTACACAATTGCCACTGCAGGCCTGGATAGGGCAGCGCATATCAGTACACAACTGCCACTGCGGGCCTGGATAGGGCAGCGCATATCAGTACACAACTGCCACTGCGGGCCTGGATAGGGCAGCGCATATCGGTACACAACTGCCACTGCGGGCCTGGATAGGGCAGCGCATATCGGTACGCAACTGCCACTGCGGGCCTGGATAGGGCAGCGCATATCAGTACACAATTGCCACTGCAGGCCTGGATAGGGCAGCGCATATCAGTACACAACTGCCACTGCGGGCCTGGATAGGGCAGCGCATATCAGTACACAACTGCCACTGCGGGCCTGGATAGGGCAGCACATATCGGTACACAACTGCCACTGCGGGCCTGGAAAGGGAGCGCATTTCGGTACACAACTGCCACTGCGGGCCTGAATAGGGCAGCATGTATCAGTATATGACTGCCACTGTGGGCCTGGATAGGGTAGCGCACATTAGTACGCGACTAGACATTTCAGTACACGACTGCCCCTGTGGGTCTGGACAGGGTAGCATGTATCAGTATACGACTGTCACTGCAGGCCTGGATAGGGTAGTGCGCATAAGTAAGCAACTGCCACTGAGGGCCAGAACAGGGTGGTGCACATCAGTAGGCGACTGCCACGGTAAGGGTTAAGGAAAACACCACAGCCAGTCCAGGTCAGGGCATCCATACCTTCCACGATGCAGATCTGCACATCAGCTCGGTATGAGTTGTCCTTCAGGGTCAGGTTGGCGCCAGACTTCTCTTTGATGAACTTGATGTTGCGGCCCTGTTTGCCAATGAGGCGCCCACACAGGCTGGTGGGGAAGTAGAACTCGTAGTGGGCCACAGGTATGACGGGGGCACTCTCCGCCACCGAGCCTCCTCGTCCGCTGTCATTGGAGCCCTGTGGGCCAGATGAGAACTGAACCATGAAGAAGCCATCATCACAAAGTACGAGTGTCTGTCCAGCTCTGTCTCGGGAACAGCAGTCTTCAAACCCTAACACTACAATACTCAATTTCAACTCTAGCAGTTCAGTGGAAATTTCTGCAGCTCAGAAACAGAAAAATGAATATTAAAACCTCTCTATGTGTGAATCTAGACTTGTTTTCATAACATCTATATTAACCATGGCAAGGAAGTAGAACAGAAAAAAAGCAACTCCACTAACTCTCAAGTCCCTGTAGCACCTTTCTCTGGCCTTGCCTGGTATGCCTGTTTCGCCATTCTCCACCTGTTTTAGGCTTCTTTTCTTGGTCTCTTTCAGGGCAGGCAATTAAACTGTCCATGTATGTTACAAGGACCTCATTAAGCAGTCACCATTGCCAACATGAAGCAGAATTTGCTTTAAAAAACCCAACAACCAGTATAACAGAAAACGTGTTTGGAGGGTTAGTTCTGGCCGTCTACAGCTACCTGCATTTGAAATCGCCTGCAGAGCACTTGAAGATGCAAGGGCTAGACAGAAGAGACAGCTTTGCCTACTTACCACACTGTTGCTATCAATGGAGGGAGACTCAGCATTTGTCAAGGACTGCACGGAATCACCCTGGGTGCCCAGCTCCGACGTGGAGACCGACAACGGCTGCAGCTGCTCTTCATTCCCTTGCCCATCTTCATCTGCCTCTTCCCGTTTCTCACTAGAGGTCATCTCATCACTCTCCTCCTCAGCCTGCCCATTCACAAGCACTGGCTCAGAGTTGAGAGTGCTACTTGAGTCTTGCATCTCATCCGTCCCCGAATCAAGCCTGCCATGTTGCCTTTGGTCGCTACTGCTGCTGCTGGAGAGGGAGGCGAGAGTATGGTTGCTAATGCTGGCAAGGCCGGAGTCGCAGGCTGTAGCCTCCTCCTTGCTGGAAGACTGGGAGATGCTTGCCTCGTTTGCTGCAGCTGCAGAGCTAACATCGTCAAAGGAATGGTGGTCACAACTTCTGAAGTGATAGACAGTCCGGTTTTTTAAGTCTGAGGTTTCTAGGTTGACTATCGGGGTAGATGTAGAGACATTCACACCAAAGCTGCCTTCCTCATCCTCCTCACCACTCTCAATTCCTGCATCCAGGCTCATAGGTTCAGGGTAGGAAGCAATCCTATTAGCCTGGGAGGGAGTTCGGCTGGCCTCCAGGTTCTCTGTGAGGTTCTGTTTGAAAGACATGGCAGTGACCTGCTCCTTCTCATCGACTGATTTCTGCTTGTTCATCAAGGGCGAAACTGTGTTCTCCTCCTCCAAAGGCTTCACTTCGCCAACAGGTGAGGGCTGAATAGCTTCCACTGCAGGCTCTGTGTGCACCAGAGGCGAGGACACAAGCTCACACATGTCATCTAATGCTGGAGTGGCAGTGGATGTGGAAGTGGCTTCCACAGCACGGGTTCCTCCAATGGGATGTGTTTGACCTTCAGTCCCCAACAGCAAGGGGGCACTTGTAGCCAAAGATTCAGACATGATCACCACCTCCTCTAAAATTTCCACCACCTCAACAACTTCCTCTTCCTCAAACTGGGAGCTCTTGGCAACATCAGGTATGGCAGGCTGGGCTTCTTCACTTGCTGAGGCATTCACAAGACTTTGGCTATTTACAGAGGGCTCCTGCGGAAGGAAATCCCTCAAGACGAGGCTTTCTCCATTCAGGCTGCTGGAAGGGGCAGTCACACTGGGGGAGTCCAAGGAGACAGCGCTGGGCTCCCCTTCCTTGGGAGAAGAGGGGAGTCCACACTGCTGCTGACTAGAGGAAGGATGTACAGGCTCCTCATGCCTCTGCTCTCTCTTGTGATTGTGGATGTTTTCAATGTGACCATTCACTACCACACTGTCTCCCTCTGAGATCAAGTGTCTCTGACATGGTTCCACTTCTTGCCGGTTGTTATTGGCACCTGCATCTGATGCTGCAGTGCTGGCTTGATGGTGATCTAACTCAGAAGACGTATCACTAGGGCCTAGAGCTTGGGACTCTTCCACCACTGCCGACTCCTTCCGTGACAATTCGGTAGGTAGCTCGCTCTTGGAGTCAGGTTTTTGATATATAATTTTTTTTGGTTTCCGTCGTCCCAGCAACCAGATCAGCCCCAGGACTGCTGTGACTGGCACAGCGATAGACACAACCGTGTGGAAGGTGACCATGATGATGGGTGAATTTTGAACCAAGCAGTCTGGAAGAAAAAAAGACAAGATCATTTTAGTTTTGTTTAAATACAAAATCCTGACAACTGAAGACGATGAAGAAAAGCACCTGGTTCTCCAATGTTTTCATGCATCCTAGCTACCCAACATATGGTATGAAATAAATGTTCTTCTATGCAAGCTGAAGAAATATACTGGTCATCAAATTCAACATTTGGTTGTTCCGAAGTTATAACACAGCCCCCCACCCTTTACAGAAAGAGTATCAGAGTTGGGGGTAAAAAACTTACACCAGTGCAACATCAAATTGCCATTCTCAGGTTTAACTAATGCATTTCTAAAAATTGTTCAAACAGAATATAAATTAAAAAGTAAAAGAAGCTGCTCTCATTTTGGTCCATATCATGACACTGATAGAGAACCAACAAGTGTGATTGTTTCTACAAATGAAGGGTATCACCTCTACCTGACCACCAGTGTCATTAGGGGAGGCAACAGGTCACGTCAGCACAGTTTAGTCAAGGGCATCTCAAGCACTGGCAGTAAGACTGCAGTAATGGGGGAAACAGCTGGCAACTGAAAGGTTCCTCTCCCATGAGTTTCATATATATATACAGTATGTGTCTGTGTGCATGTGTCTACAGTGCAACCCACTTAACAAGAACTCACTTTTAACACACATTTTCGGATTTAAGCCAAAATTATTCTGTCCCCGGCCAGCTACGCTCCTTATTTCAACAAATTTAAACTCACTTAACATGAATTCGGATAAGACAAATCTCAGATTTATAACGTGAAGCATTTTTCTGTCCCCTGAGAATGCAAACCTCGGATAAGGCGAAACTTTGGATAACGCGAAGCATTTTTCTGTACCCTGTGAATGTAAACCTGGATGAGATGGAAAAACCAGAAAACTGAAGTTTTCGTCTCCCTGAACAACACATTCTCCAAGAATGTCAAAAAACATGAAAATAAAGTCAAGGTGGCTTCACCACAATGCTCCCAGCTGCAACCAGCTGCCTTCTGGTGGCTGCAGAGATCTGAGTGGTCCTGAATTCTGCCGCAGGTCAACCTGTCAACGGCCCTCTGATGTCTGCTGACAGACACATATAATTGTCTGGCATTGCCGCTCCTGCAGGTGTTCCATCTCAATCCACAGCCGTTTTTTGTCTCTGTGACTTTCTGTGTCTCAGTTAACTGATTGTCATTGGTTTCTATCTTTGATCAGCATCCTCTAGTTAGAGGGGTGGCACCAAGTCAGGCCTTTAGGAATCACTTGGAAATGATAGTTCTTATTGCAATGTGTGCGGGTGTTAGAGGCAGTAATGTACATAATCTTGCAATGTCTTCAAGATACTTCACAGTATCCAGACTAGCAAATAAGTCTCCATTTTGGATTTCAACTTTTTCGGCGTATCCGGACTGAACTGTATATTTATTTAAAAAAATAAGATAACTTTTGAAAAATTGAAGATATCCGAACATCAAAAATGATTCCATCGCATATTTACTGCATCCTCTAACATTCAATTCTCTGCAGTTTTCCTTTGTCTGCTACCAAACTTCCCAATTCTGAGATGATCAATACATGACATCCTGTGTGAGCTGTTCACTGCAAATGAATACTGAGCAAATATTT
Source organism: Theodoxus fluviatilis (assembly GCA_034096865.1). Lineage (NCBI taxonomy): Eukaryota > Metazoa > Mollusca > Gastropoda > Cycloneritida > Neritidae > Theodoxus > Theodoxus fluviatilis. The sequence goes on from JAWQFJ010000924.1 coordinate 98,114, forward strand.
TTCATGTCTGATAAAAAAAAGCCTAGGACTAGGAGAAGATGTTCCATGTTTCAGTTTTGGTGAGCTTAGATGGCTAAAAGTGGTCACCACAGATATAATTCCCCTTTTACTGGGCCACCCCCCAAAAAAGAAAAAGTTATCATGGTAACCTGACCAACCCTTATTTTTTTCTGCCAACCCTAACCTTAAAAAAAAGACAAATAAGAGAGGAAAAAAGAGAAAGAAATTGATAGTAAACGACAAATTGCCTGCTGTCCTATCTTTATTCTTACCTGCCCCACACACACTCAGGGAATCCACTATTAAAATTTTTTTTAAAGTGTTTTCAGAGAAAGTGAGTTGTTCTCCAGAGTTCGTGACTAAAACCAGGAAAATGGACTAAATTTTAAACATTCACTTGAGCAATTCTTAATGTCATTTTTGGACAGCTTAGTCATTACAGTATCAGAGAATGTAACCAAAAAAGCAGCAGCAGTAGTACTTTTTTAAAAACAGACGACGAATTCACGTTTGCAGTTTTAGATTTAAAATCAAGGTAACGCACGCTACATCTGTGACTTTATTGAAGAAAAAAATATGTTTTTACATCGCACACAAAACGCTAACGTTTTCTGTATGAATTTGATCTATTGAATCAGTACTTTCGATTTTAAAACCTAGCGGTGTGTGTTGAATGCGTTCGGGAGGAAGCGGCCTGTGAAAAAAGCGAGTCCACTTGTGACCTCGTATGAAGCGTGCGTTACCCTGTCTTTGAAGTCGATTTTCACGTACAGTTATTGTGACATCGCGGTTTTCTTGCTGAGAAAAGCTAAACAAAACTTTAATTAATAGATTCACAGCAGAATTTTTAAACACCAATGGCATACTTTGCTGCAGATAGTTTGTGGAGCATGTTGGGTCAGCCGTTCCACTTTTTGGCCGCCATTTTGACACAATTTTACATTCATCAAATCCCACTGCTCATGGTGTTTCTTGGACATATTTACAACCTCCTGGTGCAATGTTTCTTTGCCTAAAACAAAAAAATAGCTGGTTATAAGAAATTTTAATAGAGCACCCCATCCAGTCACAAACTCGGGAGAGCAACTCAAGTTTGCGTTATGAGATAACTTATGTTCAATCTAACCTCTTCTATTTATTTTAAACAAGAAGGGCAAAGCCCATACGACTCACATGCTTGACCTTGACCTTTATATGACCTTGACCTTCAGGTGACCTTCAAGGTCAAGGTCAAACAACTAAACCTACCAATGACATCATACACATCTTTCTATGAGAGTTCATGTGAACAAAGTTTGCCAGTTAGCTTACTACGAGTTAAGGAAAATTGGCACTATTCGTCACTATCTTTCACAACAGGCCACTCAAACCCTTGTCACTTCCCTTGTTCTGTCCCGTCTTGATTATGGAAATTCTCTTCTTGCCGGCATTCCTGGCACTCTGCTAAACAAACTGCAAAAAGTCCAAAACACTGCTGCTAGATTAATCTTTAGATGTCCCAAGAGAACTCCCACATCCAAACTCCTTCGTGCACTGCATTGGCTCCCCGTCGCTCAGAGGATAGAGTATAAGCTAGCCATTATGTGTTTCAACTTCTTCAATCAAACTGCACCACACGCACTCAAAGAAATTCTCACTGTCTACACCCCCGCTAGAAATAACCGTTCAGCTGCAGACACCAAAACGTTAAATGTCCCCCGTCGCAAAAAGATAACCCAAGGACAGCGAGCTTTTTCCTACATCGGCCCTGTAACATGGAATAGCCTACCTTTCCCTGTCCGTCACTCTAATTCCATGTCCCAGTTCAAAACCTCCCTCAAGACACACCTGTTCCGGTCAGTCTTTCCTGACGAGCAGTGAAGGCGCCTCTTTTATGTTTCGTGTTTTGCCTGCTACTTAATTAATTGTATTGTATTTAATTGTTCTTTTTATTTCAATTGTATAGTATGTGAGTGTTAGAATGTTTTGTATGAGTGTAGACTTTATCATTGTACACGCCATGAGCTTGCTATTAGGGAAGGTATGTGCGTTATAAATAGTCTGTATTATTATTATTACCAAAATACATGTGACCTTGACCCAAGGTCAAGGTCATCCAAGGTCATGCAACACAAAGCTGTTAATTCAAGACATAGGAAGCACAATGGTGCTTATTGGCACTTTCTACCATGAGATATAGTCACTTTTAGTGGTTCACTACCCCATTTTGGTCACATTTCATAAGGGTCAAAGTGACCTTGACCTTGATGATATGTGACCAAATGTGTCTCATGATGAAAGTATAACATGTGCCCCACATAATTATTAAGTTTGAAACAGTTATCTGCCATAGTTCAGGGTCAAGGTCACTTCAAAATATGTATACGATCCAACTTTGAAGAGCTCCTGTGACCTTGACCTTGAAGCAAGGTCAACCAAACTGGTATCAATAGATAGGGCTTGCTTTGACCTATATACCACTTGTAGCTGAGGTCGCCATTCTCAATAACGTGGGAGAAAATTGGGAAAATGTGAAAAATGACTGTTTTTGAGACCACATTTATGGCTCCTGTGACCTTGACCTTGAAGCAAGGTCAAGTCACTATGTATGTTTTTTGAGGCCTTGTCATCATACACCATCTTGCCACATTTGGTGTTGATAGACTTAATAGTCTCCGAGAAAAATCCAACGTTTAAGTTTTTTACGGACGGACGCCCGGACGGACGACACGGCTCAGTACATAGACTCACTTTTGCTTCGCATGTGAGTCAAAAAGGAAAAAAAGAGAGGAAAATAAAGAGTTTTTAAAACAATTCTGGTCTTGAAATCCTATTCTTAATATTACCATGTTACCTCAACTTTTTCCCCCCTCTTTCAGTCTTTGCCTTATCAGCATGAACAACTCCATGCAGTAGGATCTATTATTTTCCAAGAAAATAGCAACATTCAGGTCTGACATGCAATTAGTAAGCAAAGAATCCGTCAACAGTGATGAGATTGCAAGGTTCACCTCCCCACAGCAAAATGTCTGAACAAATATATAGGATAGCAAGTTGCAGAGATCAGTTGTTTTACAGAAACAATAATGATAAAATGTGGTAAACGCACATCAAGTTTGCTACACTACTAGCATGGAAAGATTAAAACCATCTGGCAGCATAGTTTCACAATAAAAACTTCAGAATCAGCAATTAACAATCTGCCTTAATTAAACTAAACTAATGCTACCCCCTTATCACAGGCGTCCTATTAGGCTCAGAACTGCAGTCCAAACAGCAACAATACAGAGAGCCTCAGCAACAATACAGAGAGCCTCGGGGAAGGATTCACATGCCTTCACTAACTGCTGGGTTCAAGTCTGCTGTGACCTTGCTACCAACATGTTCGATCAAGTTGCACTACTTCAATACAGAGAGCTAATATGTTAGTCTTTAAAAACAAGCAGGATTAATTGCTACAAAATTTAAAGTTTACAGCAGTGTGCCAAAACACACAAGAATTATAGGGCTGCATGTACTAACTTCGGTGAGTGTTAACCGATTCACAAACTGGAGGGGGAAAATTACTATGTACATATCTCCTGCATATTTGTGAACTTTGCTGAAAGTCATCTTGCTTCAATGAGTCTGTATTGTAATATTGTAATGAAACTTAAAAAATAAACCTGTGCATGGCAGCATTAGAATTTATATTTTCTTGTCCTTACAGTACTTGTACCATAAGACACAAGCCTGGTGCCATTACTGACTGAAATTTTCAACCAACAGAGAAAGAATCTCCCTGCTGCAAACCAACCATGCCTTTGCACAATCTACGGAAAGGTCACAAACATACACTATAAAGTATAAATTCCATTTTCATAATATTTCAGCTACACACTGGCATGTCTTCATTTACATGCACTCACAGCTGCCAATACCAAAAATAAAAACAAATAACAAGAAACAAAAAACCGACAGTATATCGGAGCGTTTTAAATGTTTTTGTTGAAGCTCATCATCCAACTTCATGATAACAATTGAGTGCAGAGTTTAATTGTCCCTGAGGGATATTGTGCACTGTTGCTGACACACTGTCATAATGACTGATTCGCCTGTTAGGACCAGTGTCGAAACGTATTCGCAAAGTGGGACGTTATTCTGTCATTTGGAAAATACACCCTTAGGCTTATCAAGCATCTGTTGCGGGTTGTCCTTGGCAATGCCCAATCGCATACACCCGGTCTAGCAAGGTGCCACCGAATTGGAGAAAGCGAATTTCAAATAACTCCAGACTAGTGCCGCTGACCGCAACAGCTGGAGACACGTCGTCAAGACTGGCATCCAGGCCAGCGAGAGGAGGAGACGGGAGCAGTGGGAGGAGAGGAGAGAACGCAGACGACAGAGGATAGCGTCGGCATCCACAGAGCCGCGCCAAGACTTCACTTGCGACAAGTGCAACAGAGCATGCGGCTCAAGGATCGGGCTCTACAGCCACAGAGTACGCTGCCTCTCAACCCCGGACTGACCAAACCTGGCGCACACCCCATAGTCTCACGAGACTGACGGATGCCAACAACAAGACTGGCATGTCTTCATTTACATGCACTCACAGCTGCCAATACCAAAAATAAAAACAAATAACAAGAAACAAAAAACCGACAGTATATCGGAGCGTTTTAAATGTTTTTGTTGAAGCTCATCATCCAACTTCATGATAACAATTGAGTGCAGAGTTTAATTGTCCCTGAGGGATATTGTGCACTGTTGCTGACACACTGTCATAATGACTGATTCGCCTGTTAGGACCAGTGTCGAAACGTATTCGCAAAGTGGGACGTTATTCTGTCATTTGGAAAATACACCCTTAGGCTTATCAAGCATCTGTTGCGGGTTGTCCTTGGCAATGCCCAATCGCATACACCCGGTCTAGCAAGGTGCCACCGAATTGGAGAAAGCGAATTTCAAATAACTCCAGACTAGATGCAACAACACTGGCGTGAGTCAGGTAAAAATGCACCCGTTTCACCTGTTGCAGTCAGAACAGACTCATTCAACTTTCAAGCAGAGGGGACGTTGGTTTTTTTGAGTCCCGACAGCAGTCGCATTGCACAAGATCGCGTAATGACCTTTGCAGCTGCAAAGCTCAGCTTTCAACAAGTAACCCATGGCAAGGTTATATGCAAGTCTCTAAAGGATAAATTAGCATGACTGCAAGCAAAGTGCTCACCGGCAGAGCACGTACCTTCGAGAAGCCCGCAAATTACAAACTATCAACATGGTCGTCGGAAGCGCACCACGTGAAAGTGCTCATCGTTCATGCAGCGAACAGCCCACAGAAGCGAGGTCACAGAGATTCATTGTTACCTCAGTGCAATTTTAGGCGCAGCCGACGCGTTCGTCTAATGCAAGTACGGTCAAACTACCGCAAGTGCTTGCTGCTAATTCGCAATATGCGCATCAAATCACACTTCATTTTCCAGTGATTCATGTTGATTGGATGGAGATCAACGCCATTGCTTCGAATGTTAGCGACGTGCAAGTTGACCATTTGGCGACCTTACCTTTTCCAGAAACGAATTACGCCGACAAAAAATGCAGTCCTGAAAGTGTAGAAGTACGAACGAATTCTGAAATTTTCATGACACTCCAAAACTCAGCAAATTTAACTCAAATTTCGCCGTTCGCTTTCTAGCACGTGTTGTCGTATGGACCACAATAAACGCTCGTACGATCTCGCGGTACACTTCGAGATGGAACGCGGAGTAACACATCAACTTGCATGTGAAAATGAGCACAGACATAAACATGACCAACTGAAAGGCTGCACATTGCACCATACATGTCACTTTTTCCAGAATCATTTAGCTTTATACTTTTGAATTATTATGGTATGCATAATTAAGTACGTTATGGACGCAAATCGAAGAAATCATTTTACATAGTGACGATCTATTTTCTATGTCAGGAAAGGCTGTAACACGTCTCCCAGAACCCAAACATAATGCATTATCAGGTGGTCCGTCAGTCACCAAATTTCCAGTTTGCTTGTGAAGACTACTGTTTGTAAATCCTAACGCTAACCCTGGATGATGGCGTGAAACGGGATTAAAATGGGGCGTGACTAGGCCAGCTTCGTGTGGCCTTTATTTGTTCGTCAGTGATCAGAAATGATCGACTGGACTCGAGTTCGTGAGGGTGGTGTTCTTCAGTAACTTCAGTCGGGCAATCAACATTAGAATCTAAGAATGGCATACAAGGAGGAAAAGGGCCATGTGTACACTCCTACCGATGTAATCGGTGATTACGAGTACGACAAACGGGAACCCCTTGGACATGGGGCCTTTGCCATCGTGTACAAAGGCCGGAGTTTGAAGGTAGGGAGCACGCTCCTGTTCTAAACTTGCACGATCCCTTTCTTGTCTGCTTGATTTTATCAACCCATTAGGCTTAGCGTGATAAGCGTTGCACCCAATTGCATCATGTGTGTTTGCGCCTTTACGGTTTACTGGATCTTACAAGTATGAAATGGTGTCCATGTAGTATATAATAACTGTCGCACATGAACCGAGTCCTCACTGTTGCGTCTAACTCACTTGGTTCTTTCGGTAAATTTATCCGTTATCGTAACTAATAAAAATAGATTTTTCAAGGAAGCCACAGTGTTGTGAATTAGAGTTCTAAGTGCTTGATCTATGTGGGGCAATAAACTGGCAATTTAAAACCGGATTAACTTGCTTAAACCGTATCAATGCAATGGATTTGAAAAACGTAGTTGTTGGCTTTATCGTGTGATTTATGTATAATAAGGTTTGCAGGGAATGTCAATTGTTATTCTGTTAGATTGATCCTCCATTGTGTAGCCTGCCCAGTGTGTTTACAAACTGCTATTTGTGTACATTCATTCTCTAATCATTATTGCCCACAATATCTCTACTTTGAAAACAAGTGTGGGGGTAGTTTATCATATGGAGTGGTAAATTAATAACTTAGCCTTTTCTTTAATAGGCAATCCTATTTGATAAACTTAGTTTTAGCTAACTCAAAGCCGTTGACTCCTTATATTCTAGGAACTTGGGCTATAATCTTCTCAGAATTTTTGCAAGCAAACGTTTTTCATGATAGACTGATGTTGAAAGATTCATCACTCCACTGTTGTGTTTGCAGCTGATCCTCTTTATGTATCCTATTGCCTTCCAATTGTTGCTAGCATTGTGGTCATTGTAGATGGTTGTGATGGTGGAGATGATGGTAGTTATGATAGTGTTGGTAGTGATGGTGGAGATGATGGTGGTAATGGTAGTGATGGTGGAGATGATGGTAGTTATGGTAGTGTTGGTAGTGATGGTGGAGATACTGGTGGGTATGGGTGCTGGTGGTTATGATAGTAATGGTGGAGATGGTTGTAGTTATGATAGTGTTGGTAGTGATGGTGGAGATGATGGTGGTAATGGTGGAGATGATTGTAGTTATGATAGTGTTGGTAGTAATGGTGGAGATGATGGTGGTAATGGTGGAGATGATGGTGGTAATGGGGGAGATAATGGTGGTTATGGTAGCTGATGGTGGAGATGATAGTGATGATGGTAGTGATGGTGGAGATGATGGTAGTGATGATGGAGATGAATGGTGGTAATGGTAGTGATGGTGGAGATACTGGTGGGTATGGGTGCTGGTGGTGACGACAGTAATGGTGGAGATGATTGTAGTTATGATAGTATTGGTAGTAATGGTGGAGATGATGGTGGTAATGGTAGTGATGGTGGAGATGATGGTGGTAATGGTAGTGATGGTGGAGATGAATGGTGGTAATGGTAGTGATGGTGGAGATGATGGTGGTAATGGTGGAGATGATGGTGGTTATGGGAGTGATGGTGGAGATGAATGGTGGTAATGGTAGTGATGGTGGAGATGATGGTGGTAATGGTGGAGATGATGGTGGTTATGGGAGTGATGGTGGAGATGATGGTGGTAATGGTGGAGATGATGGTGGTTATGGGAGTGATGGTGGAGATGATAGTGATGATGGTGGAGATGATGGTGGTTATGGTGGAGATGGTGGAGATGATGGTGGTAATGGTGGAGATGATGGTGGTAATGGTGGAGATGATGGTGGAGATGATAGTGATGATGGTGGAGATGATGGTGGTAATGGTGGAGATGATGGTGGTAATGGTGGAGATGATGGTGGTAATGGTGGAGATGATGGTGGTAATGGTGGAGATGATGGTGGTAATGGTGGAGATGATAGTGATGATGGTGGAGATGATGGTGGTAATGGTGGAGATGATAGTGATGATGGTGGAGATGATGGTGGTAATGGTGAGATGATGTTGGTTATGGTGGAGATGATGGTGGTAATGGTGGAGATGATGGTGGTAATGGTGGAGATAATGGTGGTTATGGTAGCTGATGGTGGAGATGATAGTGATGATGGTAGTGATGGTGGAGATGATGGTAGTGATGATGGAGATGAATGGTGGTAATGGTGGAGATGATGGTGGTAATGGTGGAGATGATGGTGGTAATGGTGGAGATAATGGTGGTTATGGTAGCTGATGGTGGAGATGATAGTGATGATGGTAGTGATGGTGGAGATGATGGTGGTTATGGTAGTGATGTTGGGGATGGTGGTAGGTAGTGGTGGTGATTGTTGTAGTGGTGATAATGGTGGAGGTAATGGATGTGGTTGTTGTGGTAGTGGTAGTAGTGGAGGGGGTTATGTTAGTGGTACTGGTAGTGGTGGAAGTTATGTTAGTGGTCGTGTTGGTGGTGGTAGTAGTGATGGCGATGGTGGTGTTGGTAGTTATGGTGGTAGTGATAATGGTAGTGGTGATGATGGATATGGTGGTGGTAGTGATGGTGGTCATTGTGGTGATGGTTTCAGTAGTTGTGGTGCTGGTGATGTTGGCTGTGGTTTATTTGTTGCTGGTGGTGTTGTTGGAGTTGGGTTTTGTTGTTGTCATACTTCTGGGAACTTTCAAAGTTGGCAAAAATGTCAGCCTTCACCAATTTTCACTGAATGAGAAGAAAAACTTTAACTTAGCACTTGCTTTTTTGCCCACATAGCAGAGTTGAGCCTTTGCTGCTTCAAACTGTTTGGTGTAAACTGTGACACCAGCATTTCAGGACCCAAATACACCTACTGACAAGAGCAGAAGGTGAAACTTACAAGCAGACAGGGTCATGGTAGCAGACAGGTGAATGTCTTCAGAGTTCAGTAGATGTTTACATGGAGAGTGACCCCATGACTGGAGGCATGTTGGACTTGTCACCAGTGAGACAAGTAAAACTTTAGAGACTTGTGGAGTGAAGCACAATTGTGAGTGCCATTTATCTCCTCTCCCTTAGATGCATCAATGCTCTATCACTCTGACTCTATGCAAAGCAAAAGTAACAAGTGTTTGAAGTGTTTGAAAGTTTTCCCCTACTATGTCATCCAACATTTGGTCCCAAACTTAAAGAGGAAAAACAAAAGGCAAAAGAGGTGTTGTCATCAGTTCATGACTGATGAATGCAGATATTCTCTTTGTTCAACTCTTTTCTTTGGTTCAACAGTTTCTGCACTCCACCATTTTTTGCACTGTAGGCCCTTTGAATGCAGACAACTATGTAATGCGTTTCATCTGTCTTCTTGGTTAAAGCACGTCCAAGAGCTCTTTTAAAATAAAGTCACATTCGTCAGTATCCACTTTTCATGGGCTTGCAACATCAACTTAAGAATGCAGGTGATTTGATCTTTGACATCTTATGTGTGTGTGTGTGTGTGTGTGTGTGTGTGTGTGTGTGTGTGTGTGTGTGTGTGTGTGTGTGTGTGTGTGTGTGTGTGTATGAGTGTGTGTGTTTGTGCATGTTGTGTGTATGCATATATGTGTGTTGCATGTGTGTGTGAGTGTGTTTGCATTCACACAGCCATATAAGTATGTGTTTCTATGCATAATAATTAATATGCATATGTAAATATGTGTGTGTGTACGTGTAAGTTCATGAAGCACACATTGATTATCCATTAATTGTGTGGATCCAGAAAACCATGTGTATACATGAAAGTTCATGTATCAGTGTTTGTCTAGTCAGCACTCAGTATCCCACAAGACCTATTTGTGTAACACTAATACTAGTAATAGGGACAACTGCAGACAGACAGTAAATTTGGTAGACTTAATTATTAAGTTAATAAGACAAAGTCTGGTAGGCAAAGTCCAATGTGTCTTCCATTGTGTGCACACAGGAGGGCAAGAAGTGGGTGGCCGTGAAGAGTGTCACCAAGAAAAACATCCCCAAACCCAGCACTCTCCTCAGCAAAGAAATCAACATTCTCCAGGTTGGTATGACTAGCTCCACACCATCATATCCTGGCTGCATCTGCCCAGTGCCTGTTTTGGCTTGCAAAAAAAAAGGGGGGGGGGGGGGGGGTTTAGCCGGGGTCGGACTGACAACAGTCTGGCTTGCTCAGCTTATAACAGTTTCTCTTTCAAGTGATGTGTCCAGTAACAGGTGTCATATTTATGATATTAACCCCGGCAGTATCTGTGGGAGTCTGCATGGAAGTTCCTTGCTTTTGTGTGTGTGTGTGTGTGTGTGTGTGTGTGTGTGTGTGTGTGTGTGTGTGTGTGTGTGTGTGTGTGTGTGTGTGTGTGTGTGTGTGAGGGAATGAATGTCCAGAGAGAGAGAGAGAGAGAGAGAGAGAGAGAGAGAGAGAGAGAGAGAGAGAGAGAGAGAGAGAGAGAGAGAGAGAGAGAGAGAGAGAGAGAGAGAGAGAGAGAGTCTCAGAGAGGCAGGCAGGCAGACAGACAGGGGTGTATGATACTTGTGCAGTCCAGCACGTACACAAACAGTCAGAAAGAGGGACTGTCTTGTACATTGTCTGTGACACCAATAAGGGTAGTCATGGAAATGTGGAGATAAGAATGAAGAAAACATACTCAAATGCAAGCAATTGCATGATTTGAAATGCAAAAGGTTTGCTTTTTCACTGAATGGATATTCCCTGTATATCTGAACTGCCTGCCTGACATTAAATTGCAGTTCCCATAGCATTTTCATTTGAATTCTAATCGTGAGATGCAGCTCCCAGCCAAGATCTGTATACCAAAATGTGTGTTTGATTTGAGCTTTCATTTCACATTGTTGCCAAGGAAAACTGTGTCATTGTCCCCCTTCTCCCTAACCTGCTCCACTAACCCACTTTTTCCTCTGCAGGAGCTGTCATGCGTGAAACACCCAAACATTGTAGAGCTTTTGGAATGCAAGGTGAGAACTTATGTCACTGCAAGCTTGGGAAATAGGGGGGCGGGGGTGGGTAGGCTGGAGGAAGGAGGGCAGGGGGTAGGGGGGGGGGGGGGGCTGGAGAAAGGAGGGCAGGGGGGATAGGGGTAGGCTGGAGGAAGGAGGGCAGGGGGGATAGGGGGGGGGGGGTGGAGAAAGGAGGGCAGGGGGGATAGGGGTGGGCTGGAGGAAGGAGGGCAGGGGGGATAGGGGTGGGCTGGAGGAAGGAGGGCAGGGGGGATAGGGGTGGGCTGGAGGAAGGAGGGCAGGGGGTATGGGGGTGGGCTGGAGGAAGGAGGGCAGGGGGTATGGGGGTGGGCTGAAGGAAGGAGGGCAGGGGGGATAGGGGTGGGCTGGAGGAAGGGGGGCAGGGGGGGATATATGGGTAAGCTTGAGGAAGGGGGGCAGGGGGGGGGATATGGATGGGCTGGAGGAAGGGGGGCAGGGGGGGATATGGGTGGGCTGGAGGAAGGGGGGCAGGGGGGATATGGGTGGGCTGGAGGAAGGGGGGCAGGGGGGATAGGGGGGCTGGAGGAAGGGGGCAGGGGGGATATGAATGGGCTGGAGGAAGGGGGGCAGAATGAATATGGGTGGCTGGAGGAAGGGGGGCAGAATGGATAGGGGTGGGCTGGAGGAAGGGGGGCTGGGTGGACTAGATTGGGGGAGATGAATTAGCCACATAGGGGTTGTGGAGTGGGGTTGTGATATGGGAAGGTTGGTTTGAAGGACAGACTTTTTTGTAATGTGATTATATAAAAAAACCTGTGAATCTCCTCTGAGGTGTGTGTGAGTATGTGTGTGTGTGTGGGTGGGTGGGTGTGTCTGTGTGTGTGTCTGTGTGTGTCTCTGTCTGTGTATCTGTCTGTGTGTGTGTGTCTGTGTGTGTGTGTGTCTGTCTGTGTGTCTGTCTGTGTGTCTGTCTGTATGTCTGTCTGTATGTCTGTCTGTCTGTCTGTCTGTCTGTCTGTCTGTCTTCCTGCCTGCCTGCCTGCCTCTCTCTTTGTCTCTGTCTCTGTCTGCCTGCCCTCTATCTCTCTCTCTCTCTCTCTCTCTCTCTCTCTCTCTCTCTCTCTCTCTCTCTCTCTCTCTGCATCTTTTTTGTTCAATTTTTTAGAAATGTGCATGCCAAAGTTTGAAATTTAGTTGTGAGGCATTGTGGTATACTGATGGAATAAATATGCAGTGCCATAGGACCTTAACAAAATCTCAGGTCAGTTACGAAATACGGCTTCCGTGCAACCCCCCCTCCCCTCAAAAAACCCACAACAACCTAGGTAGGGAAGCATGTCATGTTTACAAAATCTCCTTGACTGCACTTGCTATCAGTTGAGGCATGCTGACAGAGACGCAGTAAGCCTGCACCCTCTCACCCAACTCCACCTAGATCACTGCCCGATTTATCCATTATGGCAAGCTAGGGGCAGTGATAACTGCCGCCGAAACTAAATCAAAGTAACGACCGAACCCAACCCCCTCCCCCAGCAACATGCCCATCTCCAGGAGTTGTATTACTAAACTTGGACATGACGCCATGTCGTCGCTTTTGGCCCGCGACACTGTAAGCAGGGAATTTTCCTAACAGCTGTTCTCTGTTTACATGGGTTAACTCTTTGCTGGCTGGGTGCGGGCTTGCTCACCAGGGAAGCTGAAAGCGACATTCAGTGCAGGCCAATCGCAGGGCGGGAAACGCGAGTTGGTGTGGCAGGTGAAACGTCAGTCGAGTCACAGGGTGAAGGTCGTTTGGAGGCTGGCCTAATTCCTACGTAACGCAACTCGATCAGTGTGTGGTGTGCTTCATCGCGTGCTGTGCGTGTGTTCACCACGCGTTGCTGGGGGTAGAGGCCGAGCGTGTCGTACTGACCTTGGCTCTAGGTATTGGCCTCGCAGTAATGTTCCTACACCTGGCAGTAGCTACTGCAGGCGGCCTTGAGTTTTCTGACCTCAGGATGTCCTGAAACGTCTTTAGCTTTTTGTTTGCCACTCAGCTAAGATGAAAAGCTACAAATATCATATGAATGAATCTTTTTGGAAGTTCGGGGTGGGGGTGGGGGTGGGGAGGAGGACGATGATCGGTTTTGAAATTCGGCGCTACTTTGGATTTAAGATGTGTTGTAAAGTAGAAGTTACCTTGTTTCGGAGATGATTTTGCTATCAAATTTCAGGTGAAACAATTTCAGGTGAAAGGATGTTCGCTTGTTCTTTGTAAAATTTTCATTTCTGTGAGCCAAGTAAGACAATAAAGATTCTTGTTTATTTGAGTTCAAACTTCGGTTTTCTAAGTTGTCCCGTTGTTGTTGCCGCCTCTAGGCTGCACTTGCCGTGACGGCGTGAGTTTTGGCTGGGGAACTTAGTTGTATTTTTAGATCAGCCCACTGACTGCAAACCCAGATTTTGGGCTGGGAGCTTGAGCTTGAGCGATGTCTGCCTTGAGGGAAGAAGACAATGTTTTGGCAGCAATGCACGCTCCGCCATTGTTACATGGAAAATACTTTCTCCCTGTGTCAACTTTTCCCAAAGCTGCAAAGCACGTGGATTCTTTTTGTACAGCTGTTTAGACTGTTCTAGAAGGAGTAGTGATGGTTAAGCCTTTTGTTTTAGAAGGGCAGTCGGTATGGTGGAGGACAGCCTGGGAATGTTTCCTTTTGCTCCTACAGTGTTTGTTTATCTCCTCTCTCTCTCACATTATTCCTCCTCCCCCTCACCCCCTCTCATTTCCATGCTGTTGTTGCTAGTTGTTGTCGTTTCAACCCCTCCTCCTCCTCCTCCTCCTCCTCCTCCTCCTCCTCCTCCTCCTCCTCCTCCTCCTTCTCCTCCTCCCCCTCCCCTCCTCCTCCTCCTCCTCCTCCTCCTCCTCCGTCGTCGTCGTTGTCGTCGTCGTCGTCATCATCATCATCATCATCATCATCATCATCATCATCATCATCATCATCATCATCATCATCATCATCATCATCATCATCATCAACATCATCAACATCAACATCATCAACATCAACATCATCATCATCATCATCATCATCATCATCATCATCATCATCATCACCACCATAATCATCAACACTACCACCATCATCATCATCATCATCATCATCATCATCATCATCATCATCATCTTAGGGTTTTCTTGTTCTTGCTTTAAATTTGCAGTTTCCATCTGGAAATGGAAACTGGACTCTACTTAGTTATACTTCTTATTTTCACTACAGACTGAACTTTATTTCTCTGTAGACTCAGTTTTAGCAGAAGAAAGGGAGTTGAGTTGTTCACTGGTGAAGCAATGTCAACTGTAGGACTGAGATACAGTGATGATAACAATTAACATCCTCAGTCAGCATAGATTTGACTGCCTAATGAAGAATTTTTGTGGTGTGGTACTTGTTTGTCATCAGCATCATCACTGCAGTGAACATCATCAATACCACCACAGTTCTCAGTCTATATTTTCATTTCTGCTGCCTGTCACAGTTGATTAATTGTGATGCATGAAAATTTAAGTAGCCTCTTTAGTCTCACATCTAGGCCAGCATGGCTGCTGCAAGTACAATACCATTGCACTCAGCACTACCTAACAACAACTCAATAGAAGCAATAGACAAGCACTCACAGTATCTTGGCCAAGAGGGTCATACACCATTAACCCACTGACTGTCCTGTTGGTGTGTAGGCGGTTGCTATGGCCACCAGGTGATCACACTTTGCCTGTGTGCAGGCAGCCATCAGGTGCTGACCTCTGACCCACACACAGAGACCACCATGCTTTAGAGTACTAATCTCCTTAGCACAGAGATGTACATATGTGTCCCCCCCTCTCACCTTCACAGCAACTCTCTTTCTAACCCTAACCCCTCTCTTGCCTGTGCTGAGACTTGTCTCAGGTACTGATCCCATCTGTAGCTATGCCTCTCCTACAGCCCATACCCGCAAGTGCTCTAACATAACACATCTCTCATGTACACACACTCATGTATGCATGCATGCATGCACACACACACATACACACACACAAATACTCACACACACACACATATGCTCACACATTTACAAACATACACATACACACACATATGCGAATGCATTTTCATACACATACACACACATGCACACATACAAACACATGCACATATACATGCACATGCACATACGAACACACACATACACACACACACACATAAACACACACACACATATATATACACACACACATATGCACACATACAAACACATGCACATATACATGCATATATACATGCACATACACATACACACACATAGATTTAGAGATGAAGATGTACACATACAAAGACTCACACATACAGACGTACAAGCTTACTTGCACTCACTCACTCATACACACGCACACACACACACACACACAGACACACACACACACACACACACACAGTGCAAATGTACTCATACATAACAGATTTTCATACATTCATGCACATGCATGCCCACACTTACAGGCATGTCCATACATGGGCACATACTCAACATAATTATACACCAGTATTGACTGTCCATCTCCCACTCTACCCAGATGTTCCAGCAAACATCTAGTTCCTGCCTGGACCCATTTGCCATCAGCATGGAAACTAAAAGTAGTCCTTTGTCTAGGCTCACACATTGCTTCCACCTGTGGTACTCAATCTTTCTCACCTCCACTTCCACCCCTTTTGTTCAGCATTTCTCTGCTCTCTCTAGGAGTCTCTCCCCTTCCTCCTCCTCCTCCTCCCCCCCCCCCCCCCCCCTCCCTTTCCTCTCCCCCCACCGACCCCTTCCCCTGAACCCACCCCTACCCCTGTCACCACCTTTGTTTCCTTTCTATCCTTTCTCCTCCATGGTGCCCTTTCCTTGTTGGACTCTGTCCTCTCTTTCCCTCTTCCCATCACCTCACCTATGTCTGCCCCCCCCCCCCCCCCCTCTTCTTTCCCTCTTCCCATCACCTCACCTATGTCTGCCCCCCCCCCCCCCCCTCCCTTTCCCTCTTCCCATCACCTCACCTATGTCTGCCCCCCCCTCCCTTTCCCTCTTCCCATCACCTCACAGATGTCTGCCCCCCCCCCCCCCCCCCCCCCCTCCCTTTCCCTCTTCCCATCACCTCACAGATGTCTGCCCCCCCCCCCCCCCCCCCCTCCCTTTCCCTCTTCCCATCACCTCACCTATGTCTGCCCTTGCCTGCAAACCATCAACCCACCCCCATCCATATCAGCCCCCCCCCCCCCCCCCACCCCACCCTCAACGCTTTCGATTTCACACCTTTCACCCTCCAATGCAACCTTCTACTACCTTCCCAGCTCCGGTGTGTGTGTGTGTGTGTGTGTGTGTGTGTGTGTGTGTGTGTGTGTGTGTGCATGCATACATATGTGTGTTTGTTTAAGGTAACACTGCAACCAAAAAATAAACTATAATAGTGGATTGCCTGAGTGTTTATAGGTCAAGGAAAATTGGACAGCATGCAGTTTGTTGTTTACTGCCAATTTCTTTATTTTCTCTTCTTTTTGCATGATTAAAAAAAGTTTAGGTTCTGCAGAAAAAATAGGGTTGGTTGGGTTATCAAAACCACAACTTATTTGTGGTGGCCGTGGTGTGTTTTTTCTCCATGTGAAAGCTACAATTTAGAGTGATTCAAGTCTGTGAGATTTAGATATTAAACTGGGA
>JAWQFJ010000924.1:120000-122500 GCA_034096865.1 Theodoxus fluviatilis
AGGGAGGGAGGGAGGGAAGGAGTATAAAAATGTGATATGATGTAACATGAAGTTGTGTAGTGGAATGTAGTGTATTGAATGTGGTGCAGTTTAATGTAGTGTACTGCATGAAATGTAGTGTAATTATTGTGTAGTACAGGGAAATGTGGGATGATGAATCCCCATTGTATGGGCATTTGGCATGATTGAGCGGATGCACAGATGTCACTGAGTCATGTTGTTTTGATGAGACCAGAAACCTGTTGCCACCTTTCTGAAGCCCACTTTACCTGGACCGTCCAGCTATTGCTATGGATGTTGACAGAGTAAAGACCTGCTGCTATTATCTCTTTTTGTGTTTGCCTATAATTGAGTACTAGATTGATGAAATGGTAGAGTGGTGGTGGTATGGGCTGGTGGCCTAATAATACAATATTCGTTCGTTCATTCTCAAGATAATGAGTAGTCATATTCATAGCAATCTTTGAAATGGTCTCAAGATTGGTGAGAGGTGTCAGAAAGGGAATAAGTATGCAGGTTTGATTATTGGGAGCACAGTTGTACACTTTCTATATGGTTACAATGGCATGCATTATTATTTTTGCTTAATTAAGCATCTGCCAACAATCACCACATCCCTCTCCCACTCACCCATGGTTTGACTGCCTCTCTCCCTCTTCTCCCCATCTGCAATCTTCATAGATCCGTTTTTAGTGTAGGTGTGCTATGCTCATGCTGAGCAATCAAGTGTATGTAAAGTAAATGTCACTCATTTTGCATGGCCTTGGACCACCCAGGCAGTATGAGCCTGTTATCATTTCCACTTTGAGGTGTCTTGACTAATGGATGTTAAATGGATGATGTGACCTTTCTGGATCATGACTCGTTCGTTCCTGATCCCTTTGATGTCTGGCGATGGGGAGTTGTGCAACTTGCATTGGTTTTCCCCAACCTGGAGTGAAAAAGGGAACCTGCGAAGGTTGTGGTGGCATGCTTTAGCATGATTAACCCTTGAATGTTGGACCAAAAGCTAGCATGGCATAGGAAAACTCCCCATGGAGTGGAGATGGTGCTGATACCAGACTGTGTGTGTCGTATATGTCTGCCACTGTGTTTGTGGTTGGGTGCTGATGAAGGGTTGATCAAGAGACCCAGTGATCAGGGGGTAAAGTGTACATGTGTTGGAGACCAGAATAGTGATGAGAAGTTGCTGTGTAAAATCAATACCTTTCCCTGTATTTTTCCAGCGGACTTTGGGTTTGCGCGGTTCCTGGATGAAGGTGTGATGGCCGGGACCTTGTGTGGGTCACCCATGTACATGGTGCGTATGGACTTCTGTGCCAAGTCATTTGTTCATTCTCTGTGCCCTTTATTCTTGTTTGTCTTCTGCTCTGTTATGAATTTCTAGATGGGTTATTTTTGTTTTTGTTTAAAAACTGATCTGAAGATTCTGTCCAGTTTGCGTAGAGAATGTGTGATGTTTGGTTGGAAAAAATACTTATCAAGAACGTGGAGATTAAAACTTGGTTTTTTAAGATTCTGCTAAGTTTTCCTAAAAGGCAGTGATAGTAACCATTGTGATTTTTTGAAACTGAAAAGATGAGGAAAACCTTCATCAGTGGTATAAGTTTAGTGTTCTGAGAAAAAGCGTTGATGTCACAAGTTCACCTAGTTTCCAAACCAAGGATTTCATTTGTGTACTGTCAGTTTTGGGGATGTTACAGTGAATTTGAATATAGTTAATACCTTCATTGTTGTGGCAATGTTGCTCAAAGCATGTCGTCAATGATGAAGATGATGATAATGCTGATGACAAAGCTTATTCAGATGACATCAAGACTGACAGCAATAACACTAATGGATTTACCAACCACAACACTTTTTAATGACTAACTCCAAACTTCTTCTCTGCTGCTCACTGACCTTTGTCCTCATCCTCTTGTGTTCCTTGCAGGCACCTGAGGTAATCATGTCGCAGCCGTACTGCCACAAGGCAGACCTGTGGAGCATTGGCACCATCATCTTCCAGTGTCTGACCATGAAGGCGCCCTTCAACGCCAACTCACCACAGCAGCTCAAGCTATTCTATGAGAAGAACAAGAAGCTCGTTCCAAGGTATGCCACAGTTTCTGAGTGTCTTTTGGCCTTGTGGTGTGTTGCTTATTACAGTGAGATTGTAGTTATATATTTAACAAGAGACTTGACATTACATTGAGATTGTTATAGATCTCATGCCGTGATGTTGACAATGCTCCAGGGGTTTGATCTGATTGATGCCGTGATGTTGACAATGCTCCAGGGGTTTGATCTGATTGATGCCGTGATGTTGACAATGCTCCAGGGGTTTGATCTGATTGATGCCGTGATGTTGACAATGCTCCAGGGTTTGATCTGATTGATGCCGTGATGTTGACAATGCTCCAGGGGTTTGATCTGATTGATGCCGTGATGTTGACAATGCTCCAGGGGTTTGATCTGATTGATGCCGTGATGTTGACAATGCTCCAGGGGTTTGATCTGA
>JAWQFJ010000924.1:125000-130115 GCA_034096865.1 Theodoxus fluviatilis
AACAAGTGTAGTAGAAAATCACAAATAGGAGATTTGCGAAGTAAAAGAATTATCTAGAGCACATGTACTCGCAAATGTATGTTAATTAAACACTTGTGCTGTTTGTTTAGGAAAGAGCTGCAATTCAGAAATCAGAGGAAGGCCTAGATTTGTGTTCAGCTTGATGCTGCCTGTAGTAGCCCGCAAGCAGTCTACAGCAATAAGCCTGTATATTTCAATTCCAGCATACCAACTGGAACCTCCTCAGAGCTTCGAGACCTGCTGCTGAGGCTGCTGAAACGTGATGCCAAGGAGAGAATAACATTTGGTAAGTTTCTTTTCTTTTGTGTAGGAAGATAAATGGACAATATAACAAACACACATTGACTGTCAATTGTATATCATGTGCATCAGTATATATCTTCTCCCCCTCCCCCTCCTCCCCCTCCCCCTCCTCCTCCCCCTCCCCCTCCTCCTCCCCCTCCTCCTCCCCCTCCTCCTCCCCCTTCTCCTTCCTGCCTCCCTCCTTCCCCCCTCCCCCTCCTCCCCCTCTCCCTCCCCCTCTTCCTCCCCCTCTCCCTCCCCCTCCTTCCCCTTCTCCTGTTCTTCCTCCTCTTCCTGTTCCTCCTCCTCCTCCTCCTCCTCCTCCTCCTCCTTCCTCCTCCTCCTCCTCCTCCTCCTCCCCCCCCCTCCCCCCCCCTTCCCCCTCCTCCCCCTCCCCCTCCTCCTCCTCCTTCAGAGTGTTAGCATTTGAAGATGGGGGTGGATGCAAGCTGTATTGTGAGATGAAATGCTAGGGCTGAATGGGAGGGATGCAAGTGTTGTCAGATCAAGTGGGACTGTGACTTTTCCCCTTACAACTGAATGGTTTTGTCATTGAGGTAATTCTATCTTGTTGCAGATGATTTCTTCAACCACCCATTCCTGAGAGGAAAAGCAGGTATGCAGTATTTTTGGTCAGAATTCATCTGCAATTGTAAGAAATATTTTAACACCCTTATTAAGATATGTTGGTTCCTTTCCACAAATAAAGTTAAACTGTTACTTGTGAAGTATGACGAGAAAAAGGAGATTTTAACAGCTTAACCTTTTCACTGCACACGGATAAAATTTTTCAGTAGCATTTTAACTATCTCTTGTAAAATTACTGTCCTCTAGTTTTTCATAGATTGTGGTAACCAGTGTTGACAAATTTTGGCAGTGACTCTCTGATGTTTGTATGAAAAAATACATTCTCTGGTTATCTTTACTTCTTCGCCTTGAAAAGTGACATGAAAGTGAGAGGATTCATTATGTTGGTACACTCACAGATAGTGGAGAAATAAATGCACATGAATACATTCATTATAAAATGCCCACTTAATGTAAGTGGATGTAGTGTGACAGAGGAAGAGAGACAAGTAATTATGTACAGTCTGTAATTTTCTGGAACACGATTCTGTAGACTCTGTAAGGCAACAAGCAAACAAAGCACACACACACGCATGCATGCATGCACGAACACACACACACACACACACACACAAAGAAACACACACACACACACACACACACACACACACACACACAAAGAAGCATGCACACACACACACACACACACACACACACATGAACGCAATGAAACACACACACACACGAACGCAATGAAACACACACACAGAAACACACACACGCACACACACAGTGAAACGCACACACACACACACACACTCGCACGCACGCGCACACACACACACACACACACACACACACTCACACACAGAAACATGCACACTCACAAAGAAACTCATGCACACACACACACACACCTACACACATACACACTCGCACAAACACACACAGAAGCGCGCACACACAAAAATACACACAGAAGTGCACACACACAAACACACACACAAACACAGAAGTGCACACGTACACACACACATACACACACACACACACACACACACACACACAGTAGCATGCACACAAATAAACACACACAAACACACTCTTACACACATGCACACACACGTGCGCGCACACACACATGCACACACACATGCACACACACACAAGAAAGCGATTTACTCAAGAGTGGTGGAGTGGAAGACAGGTATTGATGTGCATGTTTCTCTGCATGCTGCAGCTCCATCGACAGGCATGACTCCCCCGAAGCGTCACAGTCTCTCTGATGCTACAGTTCTGGGTAGACACATGGCCGCCTCTCCCCCCAAGGTAGATGTTTAGCCTTGGAATGATGTTTGTGTGTGTGTGTTTGTGTGTGTGTTTGTGTGTTTTGTGTGTTTGTGTGTGTGTGAGTGTGTGTGTTTGTGTGTGTGTGTGTGTGTGTGTGTGTGTGTGCGCGTGTGTGTGCATGCTTATAATGTGCAGAAAATAGTCTTAAGCAGTGCTTGACTTATAAAGTTACTGGAGCGGGAAAGTTACATTTGACTCCATTGTCAGTTTTGGAATCATTATTTTCTTCTGTAAAAAGTTTACTTGCTAAAATGGGATGCTACTTTTTTTGGTCTTCCCCCCCCCCCCCCTTACCTGCCTAGTTATGGTCAGATTGCAAAACAATTTTTATGGTTTATTCTTCCATTTTCTTAGTTTTAGATCTAGGTTGAAATATCATCATTTTGCCTTGGTCATCATCAAATCCAGCATCATGATCACCAGCATGACCATCTTAGTCAAACTGACCAAGGTTATCATGCCTGATATTCAGAGGGACTCGGGGTCACGTGACACCAAATCTCCACGGCGACTGGCGGGGTCCCCGAGGGGGGCGGAGTTTGGAATGCAGGGGTCACCACCCCACCGCCACCGCCGACTGGAGACTGCCAGAATGGCAGCACGAGCTGTGGACCTCCGCCAGGAGGAGTCGGGATCTCCCTCGCCCCGGTCCGAGTCCCCGGAGGACTTCCTGACTGTGGAGAAGTGTTCCGAGAAGCGTCCCCATAGCCCCCTGGTGGAGGTGAGAAGATGTGGCTGTGTATCGATGGCACTTGACACGTTTGTAAAGTTGTTTCAGTTGTATATTCTAATATAGAACTAAAGTAACTTTAAAAACATGTTTTGTGTTCTGTTTTACACTTTGTCCAATGCAGGCACTAATTTCGTCCTTGTTTTGATACATGACCAAAGTGACGTTACAAAGATGTTGTGTGTTTTGTTTCTATGCAAAGTCCAGCGCTGGTACTAATTGGGTGGATTTTATTTATAGATGGGTTGATGTGTTGATATATTTGAGTGTGTCAAGATGGAGGAAGGGGAGAGAGGAAAAGGGGGGGGGGGGGGAGAGAGAGAGAGAGAGAGAGAGAGAGAGAGAGAGAGAGAGAGAGAGAGAGAGAGAGAGAGATGACTAAATACCTCTTTTACCTTTTGCTCATTGAGATATATGGTTTTATTTCCATGATTTTCTCAACTTTTTTAGAATATAGGCACCAAGAGTAGATTATTATAGTCTAAATTTTGATCAAAGCAGTTTTCACTTCCCTGTGGGATGGCAAGTTCTCTATGGGGGTGTCATGAATAGCAAATTGTACATGTATGTCTCTCCTTTTTTGTTTAGGACTTTGTTCTGGTTCCATCAAGCATTCCCCATGATCCAACAGGTGAGAAAGCACTTGTTGACTGACTTTTTTTTTGCCTCTCACTGTCTAGTTGATATTTGACTCACATGCGAAGCAAAAGTGAGTCTATGTACTGAGCCGTGTCGTCCGTCCGTCCGTCCGTCCGGGCGTCCAGGCGTCCGGGCGTAAAAAACTTAAACGTTGGATTTTTCTCGGAGACTATTAAGTCTATCAACACCAAATGTGGCATGATGGTGTATGATGACAAGGCCTCAAAAAACATACATAGTGACTTGACCTTGCTTCAAGGTCAAGGTCACAGGAGCCATAAATGTGGTCTCAAAAACAGTCTTTTCACATTTTCCCAATTTTCTCCCACGTTATTGAGAATGGCGACCTTAGCTACACGTGGTATATAGGTCAAAGCAAGCCCTATCTTTTGATACCAGTTTGGTTGACCTTGCTTCAAGGTCAAGGTCACAGGAGCTCTTCAAAGTTGGATTGTATACATATTTTGAAGTGACCTTGACCCTGAACTATGGAAGATAACTGTTTCAAACTTAATAATTATGTGGGGCACATGTTATACTTTCATCATGAGACACATTTGTTCACATATCATCAAGGTCAAGGTCACTTTGACCCTTATGAAATGTGACCAAAATGGGGTAGTGAACCACTAAAAGTGACTATATCTCATGATAGAAAGTGCCAATAAGCACCATTGTGCTTCCTATGTCTTGAATTAACAGCTTTGTGTTGCATGACCTTGGATGACCTTGACCTTGGGTCAAGGTCACATGTATTTTGGTAGGGAAAATGTGTAAAGCATTTCTTTGTGTATGATGTCATTGGTAGGTTTAGTTGTTTGACCTTAACCTTGAAGGTCACCTGAAGGTCAAGGTCATATAAAGGTCAAGGTCAAGCATGTGAGTCGTATGGGCTTTGCCCTTCTTGTTTATCTTTCAATCTGCCCAGCTTCTCTCTCTTTCTGCCTACAGAGTCTAGAATGAAGCGACCTTGCTTTAGTGAGGGCCACCGTCTCCCCTCTACCCTCCCCCCACCCCCACCTCCCCACCCCCACCCCCCCCCCACCACCACCACCCCCACCCCCCCAGGCTGAGTTGTTCATTATGATGCAATCTCAACCCACTTCAAACCTCAACAAACCCCAACCCCCATCTCCACCCCACCCCCCCACATCTGCCTGTCCATTTATCTCTAGGTACCCTTACTTTGATGTTGTCTCACTTTATTCTGCTCCTATTCTCTAAATGGAGCCTGTGAGGAAAAACTCTCCCAATTGTCTACTCATTGTTTCAGATACGTAAGACAACACAAACCGCATTTCCATCCATTAGTTATGTTTTCAAGGGACACACTAGAAAATGTAATTCTTCCTGCTGGAGTTTGAAGAAGAAATTATAATATTTGGGCATGCCGCAGAGTATAAGTTAACAGGAATACAACATGGGCAATTTGTTTTGGCTTTGGTGTCGTTGATTATCTCTTGAGTGGCATTCTTTGTCGGCAAGGAGGCAGCATTGCTGACTGCCCTTGTCTGTGTTTCCAGGGC
>JAWQFJ010000924.1:135137-140137 GCA_034096865.1 Theodoxus fluviatilis
CCCCGCTCCTCCAACGCTTCTCCCATCACCGCGGGCTCCCCTCTCCGCCGCTCAGGTAGGCTGCCCCTTGGGTTGATGTCCTGGTCTTCAGTTGTGTGGGTTTTCCAGCTTCGTGTTGAGTGGACTGTCACATGGTAATGCCATGCAGTTTCCTGTGGAATTTTCCCTCAGCTCTACTAGTCTGAGGTGGCTTGTTCCACTTGCCTCATGCCAGCCTTCACTTGTGTTTGGCCTGCTTTTGTCTTCCAATGGCTTTGCAGTATCAATATGGATGTCTTGAGAAGGTCCAGGGACTTGATCAAGATATTTTGTTAGAGTGACTAGCCATGTTTGGCTGAAAAATTGAGGTGATGTTGATTTGGTTTGGATCAGTGTACCCTGTGAATAGATCAATTTGAATGTGAGGCATCATATGACACATTTTATGAATCTGATATATCATGATGCATTTTGCTGATGACTAACATTGCCTTTACTGTAGACATTTTACATAACCTTTCCATAATTAAATGACTTCTTAATGATGAAAAAACCCAGCACTTGAATACTTGATATATATATATATATATATATATATATATATATATATATATATATATATATATATATATATATATATATATATATATATATATGACATGTTTGAATTTGCCTACCTAACAACTTGTTTTTTAACTGCCTGTTATTGCTAATCTCTGAAGGCACGGACAAACATTTCTGAGCAATGCCTGTTATGAGAGCTGAACTCCCAGATCTTTGCGTGATTAAAATCCATATGCTTCTGTGCCCTGCCTCGGCTTGCCTGGTGGTGATTCTGGTCTGTCGCTTTGTCAGGTGCCTCCTCTCCACGCCTCTCCAATCTCAACACAACGGCTGCGGCCCTGGGCTCTCTGCCCACCATTCTGGGCTCCCCCACTGCCCACATGCCCGAGGGCTTCGCCTTCCCTGCCCGCCCCGAGTCCTTCAAACCCACCCACATCCCCTTCGGTGTCACCCGCGTCCACACTGTGCCAGACCAGCTGGGTGCCCGCTACTCCAGTAGGTGTAGTGTGTGGGGTGTGGGTGTTGTGTAGAAGTAGCGATGCATATATATAAACAAGCAAGCACAGAAGAACACATGTGGAGATAGGTATGACAATGGTGACTAATGCACATGCTCACGTGCAGACATGTGCATGCCTGCAGGTGTGAATTTGTGATGTGGATGCACACATGTGCATGCATGTGCGCATGCATGCACACACACACACACACACACATACACACACAGTCATCCATACATGATATGCATCTGTCTGCACATGTACATCATTTTAAATTGTCAAGATATTAGCATCGTGTGATGTTGTAAGCTTTTACCCAGATAACAAGCTTGTTGCTTCTGCTTAAAAAAAAAAATTCTGGGTGAGATGATACCAGTGTGATATTCTGTTTCATCGATCAGTCCATTTGTGCATGGACATTTTGTCTGACACTGTGGGAGTTTTCCTGTTCAATGCGTGACTGGAAGCAGCTGATGCAAAGCTTTATCCCTCCAGGTTTACTGGAGGTTCAGCGCCAGCGGTTTTTATGCCAACTCTTTTAATTCGCAGCTGAGGGCGGAAGGACGGAGGTGGCCAGGCCTGTGTCGGAACCTGGCTGCTTTCTCCGAGGCACCAGCTTGCTGTCCCAGCAGCTGATGAAGGCAGCCTTCAGCAGCCCTAACCAATGTAAGTTTCTGCAGAACTGGCGTGTCAGGTCTTTCATAGAAACCGGATGTCCTTGAATTCCAGTGGGCTCCTTTGGTTTTATAGATGTCTCAAATGAATGACGATCATCATTTGGGGAAGTTTATGGTTGGGTGGCTGTTGTTGAGTATGTGTCGTTCCCTGGACACCTTTATGGATAATTTTAGTGTTGGAATTTTTTCTTGCACAATGGGCTGGGAATCTGGGTCTTTTTGGTTGTAGATACCACAATGTAGTTTCCAGTTATAAAATTGTTTGTTTTATCACGATCAGATGTCTTGGTGACAGAATGCTCTATGAGGTTAGTAAGGGTCGCGGTTTGCGAGAGTTGCTTCCCTCTATTGGAGTAAATGCGAGACAAGATGGAGAAGAGCAAACGTGGAGTGAAGGATGAGCGAAGTTATTTTGAACGCCTTGACGCCGCAGCAAAGCTGAGATACAACACCAAATTAATGTATATGTGTGGCAACGACCCTTATGAAGTGCCAACTCGATTATGGTCGGCCAGTCCTGACGATTATCCTTCGCTGGATTACATCGCGATTGTAAACTATTTCGTGTATGGCGTGAGTGCCTACACTATGAAAGAATTTCGAGCGCACAAAAGCCTCACGGCCTACACGAATGTTGTAGATGGATGGGTGAGGGAGATTGCAACATTCACACCAGATGGGTGTGATCACTCTGTTGTAAGAGCAAAGGATATTAAGATGATGAACATTTTTGTGTCTGCCAGTGACACATCATAAGTAGTAGTAGTGCTGTCTGAGTTAGTGAGTACTTCAGTGCCATTTCCAACTGAGTGATTGACTAGAAGTAGCAGCCACTAGCAGTAGTATTACTATTACTAGTCAGAAGTAGTAGTAGTGGTAATATAAAGTGAAAAAGGCCTATATGTCTAATTTGTGTTATTTGTCAAATTTGTGTTTGTAGATCAGTGTACATTACACATTCAGATTTTTGACTCACATGCGAAGCAAAAGTGAGTCTATGTACTGAGCCGTTTCGTCCGTCCGTCCGTCCGGGCGTCCGTCCGGGCGTCCGTCCGGGCGTCCGTCCGGGCGTCCGTCCGGGCGTCCGGGCGTAAAAAACTTAAACGTTGGATTTTTCTCGGAGACTATTAAGTCTATCAACACCAAATGTGGCATGATGGTGTATGATGACAAGGCCTCAAAAAACATACATAGTGACTTGACCTTGCTTTAAGGTCAAGGTCACAGGAGCCATAAATGTGGTCTCAAAAACAGCCATTTTTCACATTTTCCCAATTTTCTCCCACGTTATTGAGAATGGCGACCTTAGCTACAAGTGGTATATAGGTCAAAGCAAGCCCTATCTTTTGATACCAGTTTGGCTGACCTTGCTTCAAGGTCAAGGTCACAGGAACTCTTCAAAGTTGGATTGTATACATATTTTGAAGTGACCTTGACCCTGAACTATGGAAGATAACTGTTTCAAACTTAATAATTATGTGGGGCACATGTTATACTTTCATCATGAGACACATTTGTTCACATATCATCAAGGTCAAGGTCACTTTGACCCTTATGAAATGTGACCAAAATGGGGTAGTGAACCACTAAAAGTGACTATATCTCATGGTAGAAAGTGCCAATAAGCACCATTGTGCTTCCTATGTCTTGAATTAACAGCTTTGTGTTGCATGACCTTGACCTTGGGTCAAGGTCACATGTATTTTGGTAGGAAAAATGTGTAAAGCATTTCTTTGTGTATGATGTCATTGGTAGATTTAGTTGTTTGACCTTGACCTTGAAGGTCACCTGAAGGTCAAGGTCATACAAAGGTCAAGGTCAAGCATGTGAGTCGTATGGGCTTTGCCCTTCTTGTTTTTTAGTAGGCTGTACATCATGCAGAAAAAAAAATCATATCATTGGGGAAAAGTATGTGATGCATAAACACCATCTCCCCTCTGTGGGAAGCATGCAACTAGGTTGTGGATGTATGCTCTAACATGATAGTTCCCAACTGTCCCTGGATAGATAGAGACACTGTGAGTTTAGCTCATTGCTCAGGGATGATACTCAATAGAAGNNNGTATGTTGGTGTTGGCTACCTTAAAACCTAAAGAAGAAGAAGAAGAACACATTGCGATGGGGCGTTCAAAAGGCTTCACGGCCTATATCTAGCCTCTCAACTACTACTACTACTACTACTACTACAGATACTGACGCTGAAATGGTCGTTGTCCCCAACATTTCCGGACATAGTACTCGGAGTACTCTGTCCGATTAGACAGAGTACTCGACCTTACAGTCACGTGACATACCGATGACAATAGTGATATATCGCGACATGTTATTCACTCGGCGGTCTCGTTCTCGTTCAAATGCCGAGATTTCAAACACCGAGTACTCTGTATGATCGGACAGAGTACTCGGAGTACTCTGTCCGGAAATGTTGGGGACAACGACCATTTCAGCGATACTGACCTAGTTGACCTTTTTTAGTCATCAATCCTCACATGGTTATGATGGACTTCATTCATTATCTTTACTTGAGTTTGCTCAATCAGTGCCGTGAATTACATTTAGCTTTAGTGTTATTTTGTCTTGTGTTGCATTTCTCACATTGTTGAAGGTTCCAATGGTTGATGTTCATTGTGTACCATTTTGTTTCTTACAGGTTTTGAAGGAATCAGCAAAAGTACCTCCTGATGAATGTCCACTGCTTGCTGGAGAAAAAATTCAAGGAAAAGGTATTAGATATTGTTTCCCAGTTAGAAATAACAATGTTAAAAACAACTACTCTCTCCATGCTGCAGTGCGGCCTCCAAGACTGTGGACTCAATAAGTCTCAAACTGTATGTCCTGATTGGGGTGATTTACAGATACAAGTGTACACACAAACATGCCTTGTCCATTTTGATCACTCTACTGACTCAAAGCAAAAACAAAAACACATTAAATATTTGCATTGAATGCCTTAGAGTCAGAGCAAAGCTGGAAGAGAGCTTAGCCCCAGACAGTGGTGGGGGTTGTATTATTTACAGAGTGTCATATTGTTCAGTCATTCTTGCTGTAAAGAAGACATTGTGTAAGGCAAACTCTTTTTTTTTCTCTCCAGGCTATGATGTCATGTATCTTGATCCCTTCTCTCGACCTGTTCGTGGCACCCTCACAGTCACCAACTACAAGCTGTTCTTCAAAAGCACAGAGCGGGTATGTTATTAATAGAGAGTTTTTTCCCCCTCTGATCATTTTAACTCTTACCCTTGTTGTTGAAACATATGCTAGTTGCTACAAAGTCCTGACT